>PVLD010014107.1:0-53558 GCA_004027595.1 Dinomys branickii | reverse complement strand
CGTTTTTGTATTAGCAGAAATGAAGATAACTTTATATTATACAGCATCCAGTGCAAATTCCCTACTATCTTATCTATAATTTGGTATTTCCTTTAATGTTTTTGTGTTAACTAATGTGAAGATAACTATGTAATACAACATCCAGTTCTAATTCCCTACTATATTATGTATAACTTTGTATTTTCTGTATTGTTTATGGCTTTTCTGGTTTATATGTCTCCATTCTTTTGTCTTTAAAATAAAAAAAAAAAAAAAAGAAGTATCCAAGTGAGCATCTATGTTGAACAATTACACTGTCCTGGGAAAGATGGATTTGAAAGACACCAGACAAAGCATAAGCCCCAGGTATACGAGGGCGTTAAAAACATTTACACGAGGTTTTCCAGTGAGGAGCAACCACTGAAGCAGTTTCCCAAGATGAAAGAAGAGCTGCTGGGTCCACCAGGGCAAGCGCTTGCTTGCTTTGGGAGACACCAGGATTTTGCCTTCCTGTGGCTGTCCGAGTTACTGGACAGCAGTGGATTTCAGGTCTTGAAGGGCCCCAAGATCCGTCCTGCCCACGCTCTCGTTCTATAGATGACCCCTGCAGGATTACACATTTGCCTAAACTCATTCCTAGGTGGGGGCAGAGAAAGAAGCGGAACTCTGTGAATTCTCCTCCCGTGCTTGGTTAATCACACACTGCCTTCAGCCAGCTGCTGCCTGTGCAGTGTGGAGCTGTGAGATTAGAAGGCTGCGCAAAGCCACTGAGCCACACTTCCCAGGCAGGTGGTCAGCAGACTGTGTGCTGCAGGCATAGCTCCAGTTTGCATTGTGAAATGTGGACAAGCACGCCAGGGCTGGCTCCAGGCAAGAACTTCCCCTTTCCCCTGGGTCTCGGATTGGCACAGTGCGGCCTGCTGTGGAATGTGGGGACATCCCAAGCCGTCCTGCAGAGAACTCCTGTGTGATCTCAGCCCACGCAGGGAGGCTCATCACGGTGCTGGGTGCTGGTTCGCCCACGGGCCTTAACCAAGACAGAAAAGCACAAGAAAAATCTCTTGAAACACACACATTAGCAAAATCTATTTTCCGGTGTTCCCTGCCAAGAGAGCTGAACAGGGCACAGGAGTCCAGGACTGATTCACCCATCAAGACAAACAAACCCGGTGTGCAGAGGCTGGGAGGGCAATCTATGAGGCAAACGAAAGTTAGGTTTTGGAGAAGGGGAAGCACAGATGCCATTCCTGGAGTCTAACTCCATCATGAGGAGAGAAATGGGCTAACTGCTTTTGTTTCTTTTTTGCATCAGGGTTTTCCTATATCGTCCCGGTCTAGGCCAGCCTTGAACTTGCTGTGTAGCACAGACCTTGCACTCAAGATCCTTCTGCTTCAGCCTTCCAGCTGCTGAAAATACAGGTGTGCACCACCATGCCAAGCCAGCAAACCCTCACTAAAGGGAGGAGTCCTGAGAGGACCACGAGGTGAGCACCTTCTGTGGGACAAGTGTCCCCACGACAGCAGCACTCTGCCCCCCACACAACTGTGGACTTGGTCCAGCGCAGCTCCCTGTGGAGCTGGAGGAGCATTTCTGGAGAGAATGGGCCCTGGGCCCTGTGCAGCCTTTACTCTGGTTCCCAGATCAAGGGCACGGCCCTCCTAGAAGCCTCCCTGCAGTCCTCCAGCTCCGGAAATCCCAGACATCTTTCCCCGGGCCACGCCCTTCCTGTGTGTTTCAAAGCAACATTATCATCTATGAAGACAATGCAGAATCATCAAGCCAATTGACAGACCCATCATTTCAAACACTGATTTTCTTAGAGTGAGCACATCCAAAACGGAGTTTCTGGGTGATTCCACCCCTCCAGACCCCGGTAACCATTATCTGCTCTTCCCTTTGAGTTCTACCCTTTTGGATTCTGCAAGCCAACGGGAATAGGCTGTATCTATGTCCGTGTGGCTGGCTTATTTCACTTAGTGCACTGTTCTGCAGTTCCGTTGATGCTGTTCCCCATGGTAAGACCTCCTTCTTTTGCTGAGTAGTGTTACCCTGTGTGTTCCTTATATGTTCATCCACTTGGCTTTTGTGGATGGTGCCGCACTGATTATATGAGGACAGACATCTCCTTGACACACCAATGGCAAAGTTTTTGGGTAAACACTCAGAGCAGGTTGCTGGTTCCTTCTCTCTCTGCCGCAGGCCCTGGCTCCCGGCTGACTCTCTGGGCTGAATGGCCCATGGCTCCCAGCTTCCTGTCCCACTGTGGCCCCACTGACCCCCGAAACTTCTGCTCATGCTGCACACACAGGCCCTCTCTGTCCTTGGGCGTCAGGAGAGCAGCCAGTCTGGGTCCTGCTCACTTTCCTGCTGCGCTGGTCTCTCTGGTCCTCTATCAACCCCTCCTTTGGTTGGCTGGGGCCTAATTTGCTCCCCAGGGGTGTGGCCTGGACCGAGTGACCTATTCTAGTGACAGGCCCGAATAGGACCTGGTGGGAGCGATGGTGTGTGACTTCTGAGACTGTGTCCTGAAGGCCACTGGAACTTCCTTCTTGCTTCTTCCTGGATGCCCTGCTCTGGGGGCAGGCAGCTGCCATGTGGTGAAGACGCTGCACAGGGGCAAGGGGACTTTTCCGAGGGGAGACCAGGGCCTTGGGACAAGGGGCACAGCAGGGAGCCACTATGCAGGCCGAGCAAGGTCGGGGGAGACTGAGGCGCCAAGCTGCCCCCAAATTTATGAAACTGAGACAGTCTTCACTGTCCTTTAAAGTTTTGGGCTAATTAATAATATACCACTGAATAACTCACACAACACCTTTCAGTTTTCCTTCTCCCCAGCCAGAGTTCTGCTTTAATAACGCAAATCTCATTGGGACAAGGAAGGTTGTTTTTACTTTAGGGTAAAATGAAAAAACAAAAAGCCAAGGAAAGTTTCAACAACACAAACTGAGGCAGACCCTCCCAGAAGGGGGACTATCGAATTGGGGCCGTAAAGGCCAGAGGCCACGAGACTGCCAATAGCACTGATAACATATCCTCCAGGGCTGTTCTCAGCAAGTCTCTGACACTGCGCCAGCCCGCATTCTTTCTGGTATCTTTCCATTGTGCATAGGAGACCTGACCTGAATCTCTGGGGCTCCCGGGGCCTAAGACACCTGTAGCGAAGAAGGTTCCTCTTCTTAGTTCTGTTTACACTTCCAGTGAGATCGGACCTACTACTGGAGGACGTTATACTAAGAGAAATAGGCCAAAGAACAGCAAGCGCTACAAAGTCCTCTGCCTGTGAGGCCCAGATGCAGACGTAGATGGCAGGAAGGTGGCTGTGCGTGCCTGGCTGGGGAATCGGTGCTGCACACATCACACTGTGTGTGGTCCACACTGTGTTTTGCCACCATAAGGTAAAAATATGAGTGATACTAAAATGACCTGATTCTAGCCAGGTGTTGTGGTGCATACCTGTAATCCCAGCACTCAGGAGGCTGAGGCAGGAGGATCATTGTGAGTTCCAGACCAGCCTGGGCTACAAAGTGAGCTCAAGCCCAGCCTGAACTGCTAGTGAAAGCCTGTCTCAAAAAGTTGAAACAAAATCACTCCCCCAAAGAAAAATCTTATTCTAAGATTTGATGCAGTTTTTTGCAACACTTCAGCATTTCTCCAAGAGACCACTGAGTTTCTTACCTTCCCAAACACCCCTGGACAAGATGACTTGTTCTCATAAAAAAAAAAGATGCCTCGCTCTTCTCTTTGGAGAGCGACAGGGTGGGGAGGAAGGTGGGTGTTGTACACATAGAACAAGAGAGAGTTAGTCAGTCCCAAGAGCTCTGGGAATCATTATCTGGACAAGTCTGAAGTGCTGAGAAGAAGCTAAGACTCGGGCCTCTGCCAGGGGTGTTTCCATGGGTCAGGAGGACCAGGCCTTACCTATACCCTTCTGCATTTTAAAAATGTATTTGGTATTTATTTAGGGCTTTTTTGAGACTGAGTTTCACTGTGAAGTTCAGGCTGGCCTTTAACTCCAGGTGACCCTCCTGCCTCAGCCTCCCACCTCAGCCTCCTGAGTGTTGGGATTACACACAGGCATGTGCCATAATGCTGGGCCATTCCCTCTTTTTTTTTTTTTTTTTTTTTTTTTAACCGGAATCAAACTCAGGACCTTGCCTTGCCAGGTCCTGTTGCTGAGTTACATCCCTAGCCCCTCCTTCTGTTTGTAAAGACACAGTCTCACTGAGACACCCATGAAAGGCATTCAAACTGGCGGGAAGTCTGACTGCCCATTTGGGGTCTGGGCCACTTGTGGGGCTGGAGGAGCACGGGGAAGAACAGAGGCAGCGGATAAGCCCGACGTTAGGCAGAGCCGCACAGCAGCCACAGGCGTCTTCTGTTCCAGCCAGCTCTCTATATGCTGAGGTCCTACGGTTACAGATTCAACCAAAGATAAAAATGTCTGGGAAGAAACTGCATCCATACTGAACATGCGCAGTGTATCAACTGCTGACCCTGCATGTATAGTGCATTGGGTATTAGAAGTCACCTAGAGGGCTTAAAGTACACAGGAGAACTGCGTAGGTTATATAAAAACCACACCATTTCTTTCGGGGAACTCGGGCATCTATGGTGGGGGATCCCCGGAAGGGCGGGGGCTCCAGGCAATGGTTGCAGTGGACACGGCGGCCGTTTGAGACTTCCGTCCTAGGCTGTTCAGGACTCCTCACAACGCAGAGGCCGGGCACGGCCTTCAGCACCAGGGGCTGTAGCGTTCCTAGGGCACAGTGGGGTCCTTCCCTCTCTCTTCCACAATGCTCTGGGTGGGTGGCGTCCCCTCCAACTCAGACACGGGGCTCACCGCGCCATGCTGTCCCAGCCACAGAGTTGTTTTAGAGAAAGAGGTTTAAATACAAACAAAAACCCAAGAGTATTATTTCATGTTTGATGGAATTTTTTCATTTCTGTTTCCTTTATTTGGTCTCCTCAACTCTTTAAAAAAAAAATCAAGTTGTCTCATATGAACACAGATTGTGTTTATCTATGTATTTCCAGTAAGGCTAACAAATCAGGAAAGTACATTTCCTGCTGAAAATCACATGTAACAAATCCCTCTGGGAACAGAAGGGAAGTGCAGACCTTTTAAAGGGCTCAGTTTGGGGGCGGAGAACTCAGTCCCAAATCACCCCTCTGCGCTGTCCTCCAGCTAAATGAGGCGGGCGTCCTCTTGAGCGCTGACCGCAGGCCTGGGCCATAATCCTTCCCAAGGCAACGCTCAAAGTGCACAACCAGAAGTTTAGATAAGAAAGCCTTTGTTCTCTAAGGCAGCGTAAGCCAGCTCACCAGCTCAGGGGAGGCCGGCACCAGGGATGCTCCGAAAACATGCTCTTGATCCACGGGAAAACTCATGCTCAATCTTTTGCAAAGGGGCGCAGCATACGCACTTCAGTGCATCAGTTAACTTGCACAAATAAAACCGCTGCGGAAACGGCTGGGTCACTGGCAGGTGTGAGTGGGTGTGCACACTGCACGCCTCAGCCCGCAGGTTTGTGAGGCTGGGGTGCGCAGCGCATGTGGTGGCGGCGAAGCCTGGTTCAGGCGCACCGGCATGAACTGCGGCAAAGTATTTTTTGCCCCAAACTGATGGTCACTAATGCGTCACTCTAGGATCTACCAAAGCCAGTTTTCGTCGCAGTTGGGGTCTGAAATATGGGTTATTACTGTTTTGTTTTTTCAGCATGTGGGGTTGACCCAAGGCTTTCACACTGAGCTACGTTTTGAGCTCCTTTCTGATATTTTTCATTTTCAGACAGGGCATCCCTAAATTGCTCAGTTGCCCAGGCTCGGCTTGAACTTTCGATCCTTTGGCCTTTGCCTCCCAGCGTACGGCGGTTAGAGGCAGGCACCCCTCTCCTGGCACCAGCTTGGTTTTCATAAATAATCCTCCTCCTGCCGTAGCCTTTGGACAAAGACGCTGCTGCCCTGTCACTGAGAGCTTCCCCTGAGCACCTGCAGGTGTGAGGAGGGGATGCGTAGGAAGGGGGAGGCCTAGGAGAGCCTGCTCTCCTCCTGCCTGCTTCCCTCCTCCGCCTGTCCTGACAATGGGTCGCCGGCAGCCTGGTGGTGTGGCTTGCTCTAGGTCACTCAGACTTAGACCAGGCATCCCTGGCCCCTGCAAACTGGGGGTGTAGCATGTGCATGCATGCACGCGCGCCTGCGCGCGCGCGCGCACACACACACACACACACACACACACACACACACAGCCTTTCTTCCCTGATGAACGGTTGGTGGGGATCCTCTGACAGCCCCTGCTGGGCATTCAGGCTATGGCCCTAACTGGGCGCAGTCCCAGTGCCCAGCCTAGCAGCAGGGGCCAGCCTCAGTCTCCCCGCAGATCTCAGGGAGCCACACTGGCACTGGCACTGCCACGGTGGGCCGGGCTGTGGAGGAAATCAGGGAGCCCAGGAAGGTCAGCCACAGTGGCTTTCAGAGCTGTGCCTTAGAAGATCTGCCTCGTACAGCTCCTCCCCCTAAGCCCCCTGAGGGAAGGGGGACGGTCCTCAAGATGCTGCAGAGCTGCCCGACATCACAGGACCAGCTGCCAGCTAGAACCCAAGGGGCCTCTTTGAGCAGCCCCTGGGTCTCCAGGACTAGGCTTCCCTCCCTGCCTCTGAAAGTGTTAAAGAGTAAAATGTCAGCCACACCTGTCTCCAAGTCCTGCTGAGGCAAACGTGAGGACTGCAGGCCTCACCTTCTGCTCCTCCCACCCGCAGCTGTATGGGGGGTGGGGTGGGGGGGTGGGGGGGTGGGTGTGGGTGGGGGGGGGTGCTAAAGTCACTCTAACTGCTTCTTCCTTCCTGTTCTCTCCCCAGGTGGGACAAAGGCCCTGCTCCATACAGACCTGGCCTTCTGTCCGATTTACCCCTCCCAACAACCCAGCTCCCTTTTAAAACACATTTTCAGTTTGCTTCTTAAGTCTTTTGATTAAAAGAGAAAAAGATACAATTCTCAGATAAAACCACCACCCAAACCAGTCACCAGCAGCCAAGGACTGTCCTGCTTCAAGAATTTAAATTGTGCTTCCTTTGGCAGAATCTGTGTAAAAACAATACAGCATTATCTACTTCACACGCAGGCGGTGCCTCAGGGCTATGTTTTATAGGAGAGATAGGAAATCCGCTTGGAATTCCCCAAGAAACGGTGTCACGTGGAGAAATCCAGGCAGCCTGGGCCTTGACCCATCACATTTCTAAGCTCAGAGCTTTGCTGAAGGGTGTCTTCCTTTAAGAAGAAACAATCCCATTACTGAGTGCCTTCTCTGAACACGGTGACTTTGAGAGAATTTGACTGTTTGCAAATTCAAAGTTGGAAATGGAATCCTCACAAATAAGACTTGAATCCATTTATTCATGGTAATGGGAGTACGGCTTTGAAGAGTCTGTCCTCATTAGGATCATCCAAATGTAATCTGTGATCTGGGGCAGGGCTGCCTAACGAACCGCCAGAAAGGAGACCCGTCCTCTAACATGAACTCTGTCTTCACAGAACTCAGCAGAGGCCATGTGGTCATGATGACTGCAGTGCCTCGCTTCTTTGAGAATGTTTCACTTGGTTTCTTAATCAGTGCAATTTTCCTTTTGCTGGGTTTAGGACACTTCCTCCTCCTCCCCTAAAGTGTATTAAAATAAACCTTGGACTCTGATGAAGGGATGGAATCTCTCCCATCCACACAGGAATGTTTGTTCCTCCAGGCTTGGGAGGTTTCCTAACTAACGAACTAGAACACTGTCAGATGTCTGCTTGCCAAGTAATATATTAAAATGCTTTTCTAATGAGATCTCTGCAAGGTAACCATAAAACAGCAAACTAAGCTTCAGTGAAGTACTGTTTTAAAAAATAACCAACGGCTTCTAAAGGAGAGAAGAGGTCAAGTGGTAGCCCAAAATGGTGAAGAGAATTCAACAAGGAAAAATAAAGTCCAAATAATTTTCCCATCTGAAAAACATGGTGGACACAGGCAGAGTAATGCCACTGGCAGGTCATGAAGATACCCCGTGTGCATCCCAGTACCGGACTTTAAACACCTCCACCCCAGTCACGCTTGTCTGTAACAGGGACCTGCTCTATACGGGCCTCCAATTGGGCCCCATCCTGAAAAGAAGGAACATCTCTTCCTTCTTAGCATTTTTACCTGAGAATTAGGAATATTATATAAAAATCCTGAATACCAAGCATCTTTTTGTCAGCCTGGGCTGCCACAGTTTGGGACGGCTTAAACAAATGAACATCTGTCTCAGAGCCCTGGAGGCTGGGAACTCCAAGACCAGGGTGCCAGCCTGGTGGGTGCTGGTGAGGGCCACAGACAGCTGCTTTACTGCTGCACCCTGTATCGTAGAGAGATGGTATCACCTCTCTGTTTCTTCCATTCAGGGCACTAATGCTACCTATGAGAGCTCCACCCTTATGACCAAATCCTGTCTCAAAGGCCCCATATGCCAGAATCTCACTAGTGCTGAGAACTAGGGCTTGAATATAGCAAATTTGTTTTTGTTTTTAAAAATATATTAACATATATATATATCTCAGATATTTTCACTAGAGGAACAGATTCAACATAGGATATATTCTATTTCTGAGGGTTTACAAGGTAGGCTCACACTGGCCACTGGCAGTGTCAGGGTGGAGGTGCATCAAGGGCCATCTGTGAGCTGGAGATCCAAGGCTCCCAGTTGAAAGTAGGAGGAGGCCTGGAGCTCACAGAACGTAGCTGCTCTGGAGAGCCATAACCTGCACAGATGTGTTTCTCAGAACCATAAGAAGAGGAGTTCTCACTTGAGATACAAACAGCAGCAAGGCCACGAGGCCTGTGCCACAAGCCGCTCTAGAACAGTTCTGGAAGCTCTTCCCTTGGCTCCTGCTTGCTCCTCTGCCTTCATTATTTAACTATGGAACCCCCTTGGCATGAAGGAGGTTCTGATTTTTATTTTTTTTGTTTTTTTTTTTTGGCGGTACTGGGGGATAGAACTCAGGACCCTGCGCTTGCTAGGCAGGCGCTTATTCCACTGAGCTATATCCCCAGCCCCCGAGGTTCTGATTTTTAATTTCTCTTTAACTTTCTGCATTTCTAGAGATTGAACCCAGGGCCTCACACATGCCAGGCCAGTGCTTTACCACTGAGCTGCATCCTTAGCCCCAGCGAGGCAGAGAAGCCTGCCATTCTGGTCTGTGTTACTGGCAGCAGGTGGCTCCCAGGTGTTCAGTATCAGATCAGCCTTGGAGCACTGGGCTCCCCGAAGAGGTTAAGAGCAGAATTAATGCAGCCAAGGATGGCACTGGGTCTGAAAACCAACACAGAAGACGGTACGGACGAGAAAGGAAGAAAGTCTAGGGTGGGGAAACACCTGCTCACTATCTTCCCTCTGCAGTGATGCCCCACACAGAGGAGAACTCTGGATCTTAGGTCCTCTGAGGGAAGCACCACCATCAAAGAATGACTGCATTTTAAGGTCAAGATAACAAAGCATCAGTAGTTAAAGATACCCAAGAATAAGACAACTTTTAAAAGATATGGTTGTGTGTTATGAATGACAAAGTTGACCAGGGACTTATCCTTCATTTCATTTACAATTTTAATCAAATCCAAAGAGTGCTTTATCACTTAATATGATCATTTCTTTTAAACAGCAAATCACGTTTGTATTGGGAAATGCTTTATTCAAGAGCAATAGGCTTAAAGTGTTCTTGAAAAGATGGTGTTCTAAAATATGGTGCTTTAAATGGAACAAACAGCCAGGAATGGTGGCACATGCCTATAATCCCAGCACTCAGGAGACTGAGGCAGGAGGATCTTTGTGAGTTTGAGACCAGCCTGGGCTACAAAGTGAGCTCAAGGACAGCCTGAACTGCACAGTGAGACCCTGTCTCAAAAAGACAAAAAAAAAAAAAAAAAAAAAAAAAAAAAAAAAAAAAAAAAAAAAAAAAAAAAAAAAAAAAAAAAAAAGAGAAGAGGAAACAAGTCAGAATGAATCATGTAATCATGAATATTATATATTTGCTTTTATGAAGCCAAAAACCACAGTAAAACAGCTTTCCCAGGCGGGGATATAGCATAGTGGTACAAGCACATGCCTGGCAAGCACAAGGTCCTGAGTTTGATTCCCAGTACCAAAAAAGGAAAAAAACCCAGCCTTCCCTTTGCACACGTTCATCAGGGGAAAGACACCTGATCTTAGCAAAAGGCCAGGAAGTGACTGGACATACTGTTCCTCTGGTGCTCCAGATCCAGTGCCAATACCAGTGTGCAGCTTTCGCTGAATTCAAATTGTGAGGGAAAGGAACTGCTGTGTTGTTAATGAAATTTCTGGATTCAGACAGGCCCAGGTTCAAACACAGGTGAGCGTGCGCAAGGTACTTCACATTCTGAGCCTCGACTTACCCGTCTGTAAGATGCAAGGGACAGCAGCACATGGACCTGTGGAATTTTGTGACCATGTCATCTGGCACACTGTGAACACTCAATAACAAAGCCTGTCGTGATTTCAAAAATAGTGACTTTCAAATGCTGTAGGATTTGTCTCTCTGGTTGAGGAGGAAGTTGGACTGGGTGGTGTTCATGATTCCTTGCAACCACATGTTCTACTGTCCTGTTCCATGTCAGTGTCCCCCTTAACTGACTTGTGCTCCAATCCCACTGGGGCTGTTCCTTCGCTGACTGCACTGTGACATTCGCCTCTGTGACCTTCTCAGCATGGGGCGGGGTCATGCTGTGTCCCATTTTACAGAGAAGAAAAGTGAGGCACAGAAAGATCGAAAAACTTGCCCACAGTCACAAGGCTCATTCATATAAGGCAGAGCTGGGATAAAAAATAATCAAGCTGTCCTAGACCCCAGGCCCATGGGAACCATGCCACGTAGGTGACCTAAAATTATGCTTCTACAAATTTATTAACCAGTGTAAGCGAAGTGCTTGTTGCTGATGGGAAAATGGTGAAAACCCAGGGTTTGCTTTTCATTTCTTCTTCTCAGCCTTCAACACAGTTCCTGGAGCTCTAAACACTGACAATTTCTGTTCCCCCTGTTTCACAAGATACCCTTACCGTGGTGGGCCCGTGACATAAATCTAGTTTCCATGCAGATGTGAACAACTGGCTCTAGCTCTCTGCTCTGTGTCCAGGGAGGGAGGGCTGGCCCGCCCAGAGCCTGCACAGCCCTCGGCCCACTGGGTGCCTCAGAAGCACACTTGGATGACAACCAGGAGGCCTGTCTAACAAGTGAAAGCTCCCAGTCACCCAGGTAGGCTCGAGAGTCCAGCCCCACCCACCCTTGCACCCTAGGAACCCCTGGGGGGTCACCAGGCCTCCTGCGGCAGGTGTTCCTCTCTGTGACCTGAGTCTTCTGTTCTGTGTACCCAGGCGAGGTGCCATCTACACACATGAGCGCATCCACACCATCTATAAAAGCAGCTGGTATCTGCTCGGCTCAACTCAAAGTATCCTTTGCTGGCTTGTTAAATATCATCATTTCTTCAGGCAGGTTTACATTGTCCTGTGATTTCTTTAAACAAATTGCAGGTGCTTCATTGCACTTGTGTTGCTACGATTTCCCACATCCTGGGCTTCATTAGTGAGAGCCGTTCCTCCCCCACTTTTCAACACTGCTTGATGAGATGCAAATAGAACCATTTCGGTTTTCCAGTTGAAGAGCCGCAAGAAAAGAATAATAATAATATAAAAGCGGTACTTTGCTTATCTCTGTGTTACACATTAACATGGTCCTCCTTGGCAGAGGTTCTTCAAGGTAGGTGCACTTTAAAAAGTCAAATAATCGACAGAATAATTACCGTGGCACTCCACAGCTAGTGAAAATGTTGGGTGTAGCCTTCAGATGAATTTTGAAGCTTTGGTCTTTAGGAGCACAGCAGGTTATAAATGCAAAGGGGAGGGAATTTCCCAATTTCTCCAGAGACGTAATTTTTCTTTTCTTTCTTTCTTTTTTTTTTTTGGTCTTTTTGAGGCAGGGTCTTGCTATGCAGTTCAGGCTGGCGTTGAGCTCACTTTGTAGTCAGTCAGGCTGCTCTTGAACTCGCAACAATCCTCCTGTCTCAGCCTCCCAAGTGCTGGGATTACAGGTGTGTGCCACCACACCTGGCGTAATTTTTCAAAATAATGGACCACAAGGAAAGCAAACCAGCAAGTTAAACTCTACTTAAAATCTTCCTGGGTGTCTTCTGCAGCATCTCCTACCTCCCTTATGCTTTTCTTTGATAATAACAATAAATATTGCCACTAATACTGCCTCTACCATCATGGCCTGAGCTTACTCCGTGCCAGGCCTGGGGCAAGCTCTTCCGTACGGTACCTCAGCCAACTCTCATAAGTATCCCATGAATGTCTGTGCTTAGGACCCCAGCACACAGCCAAGGAATGACAGGCCTTGAGAGATTAAACCACTTGCACAGAGTTACAGAATTCAGCAGAAGCAGGGCCAGGATTCCAGGGCAGGGCTGGCCTACAACTTTCACCTCCCTTACAGTTCCCATGGTTTTCTGAGTATGCCTTTGACAGGGGCCTTCCCAACCCCTTAGAACTAGCCATGGGGCCTGGTGGTCCCAAGAATGAAAGATCTAACAAACCAGTGCCTGTGCTTTCTCAGTTCCTGGGTTCCAAACGAACATACCTCAGTTGCAAAAGCAAGCAACGCTGTACTTAGAATCCCAGGCATCCGCCAAAGGTTTAAGGGTTGGTCTGCAGCTCACGGTGCAATTGGGAGGCTGTGGAAACTCACAGAGGCTGGACCCGGGGAAGCTCTTCCAGACACGGGCTGTGCCCTTGGAGGGCATAATGCAACCCCTGTCCCTTGCACTTCCTTTTCTCTTTTTGCATCCCAGCCATGGGGTAAGTGGCTTTGCTGCCTCTGCACAGGCTCAAAGGCAACAGGGCCCATCAACCATGGACTGACACCCCTACAACTGTGAGCCAGTCAGCCTTCTCTGTGTGTAGGGATGATCTCAGATGAGGCTGACAGCGATGGGACGCTGCCACAAATGTCAGATCTGAGTATAAGAATACTTACAATTTCAAAGTGAGATAATTTCTCCCTCTGCCTAAGAGTAAAGGAAGGGAACTGATACTACCTGTGCATTCTGCCCACACTGGCCGGGACTGTTCCAGGCTGCAGGGCAATGGCTGAAGACAATGGAAGTCGACATATGTAAAAGAATCTGGAGTTTAGCTCTATGAAGATTTTGCTAACGTGCGTCTCAAACCCTATCTTCCAATACTGAGCTCCTTCCTGCCAGCTAGAGGGAACTTTTTTCTTATATTTTACTTAGTCTCAACCGCAGGGAGTCCCAGTTTTACCTACCTCCCTCCCCCTCAACACACACCGGCCCAGGGAACGTGAACACAAATCAAAGGAAAGTGCTAAAGGGCGCTAGGTCAGCAGCAGCAATGGAAGCCTTTTTGGTTAAATCTGTTGCGTTTGTTCTCCCTGCCAGGGACATGTCAGTGTCAATGGCCTATGCTTTAATTCCTGTTCTGTTCCCGCCAATGTTCTCAGAATGCCCTGCGAGGGCTGCGGATGCTCAGATGCCATCTGGCCCACCTCACTTTACCTCTCCTGGAAGTCAACACCCATTTCCCCTACAATACGTCCGCCTTTTGTCAGCACAGGAAGTGAGGGTCCCAACGGGGGTCCTTCAAGTGGGCCTTGAATGGAGACTTTCTGGAAATTCCTGGCTGCAGGGTGGGAAACTTCCCCCCAGTATCCTCCACATTAGTTTTCAACTTGTTTGGTAATCACTCTGGCACCACCTGTTTTTCAGGCCCTGCTCCTCTTTTGGTTCATACGCAGCTGCGGGCTGTGCATATGAAAGCCTGCGAGGATATTACCATGACTGCTGGTAAAAATTCTTAAGAATTATGAAGGGAGGAAACTCATGTTTAGATTTATTCTCCTCTACCCCCTCCCACTCACACCATCGCCTACATATTTTCTCCTCAGAAAGGCAAACATGGCTGACCTCTGTTTAAATGTTCATCAGAAGCTGTCTGGACTTGCAGTCTCTGAAGTTACAGGCTTTATTAGTCACATCCTTCTTGGTGTGTGGGGTGATCCTTCCAGCAGGCTGGGAGGAACGCGGGGGGCCCTGCGCAGAGATCCCTGCGTGCTGGCCGCGTCCACTACCACGCAGGATTTTCACTTGCCCCAGATAAGTAGAAGCTGAGCCAAAGAACCCTGGCTTCCCAGTGGCGGTGGCTCTGGTTCTGGTTCTGTGTGTGTATGAAAACGTTTGCTCTCAGTTTGGATTCTGTGTGCTTTTGTTGTATCCATTGTTTGTGGTGCTGGGATCAAACCCAGAGGCTTTTGCCCAAAGCAAGAGGCCCTCCCAGCCCCCCCCATCCCAGCTCCCATGTGCTTTGATCTTAAAACTAAGTCCCAGCATGGAGCCTGGAGCCAAAGAGGAAAAAGGGGAACTTGTCTCCTCAGCGTACAATGTGAGATGATAACATATTCTGCCCTGCTCCTGAAAGCCCCACCTTGGGACTGTAATCAATCACACTGCCTTCCTGGTCCTTTAGAATAAGTTAGTTCCTCCTTGGGATCTTCTGTAAGTAGCCTGCATCTGAAAGACCTTGGATGGGAGGGAAAAAGGCCCTGTGTGTCGCCCCAGCTCTGGAAGGGAGATTAAAGGATGGGCGGCAGCAGGTTAAGTGGGTTCCGATCTCAGTTCTCACCACAGTCTACTCAGTCTGGGGTACAGCTCAGCGCACAGCACCTGCCTGGCAAGTGAGAGGCCATGAGTATGATTTCCAGTGCCAAAAAAGGCAAGGCTGAGGCAGTGACCTTTTGGGTCCATACCCTTTCTGACTCTGTATCAGAAGAAACGGGCAAAGTCAGTGAGAGTGAGGAAGGCCTCCTTGAGGAGCCTGAGCTCGCAAGCAGTGCGCTGGAATGTCTCCCAGCCCCGGTGTGGTCCGAGCTGAGGTCAGAGCAGCTCTCTGATGCCTCTCAGAACAAGAGTAATGTGGGGAAGCAGACAGGAGGACATCAATCAGTGGTGAACTAAAATACCACCCGCCCCAGTCTGCATCTGTGAGTCACACTGTTCTAATTCAATTTTTGGCAGTTAATAGAAAATAAAGAAAATTCTTTCATATTTTTCTCAGCATGTACTTCTGTATCAGTTCTTTTCTTTCCCTGTGAGAGGCTCCCAGAAACAAGACTGCTGGGTCAAAGGGTATGAGAATGTTTAATTTTAATAAATACTTCTAGATTACTTTCAAAAAGCTTCTGAGGAGCTCATGGTTATGCTAAGAGTGTATAGGTTAGGAATTTTCCAGAATTAGGCTAAGGTGAAGGGGGAAACGCTATAGGTTATAGTTCTAATTGCATTTTGGCACTGTGAGGCTGAGCAACTCTTCACATATTTACTGGTCTTTTTTGTTTTTATTTTGGTTTATTCTGAGACAAGGTTTCACTATGTAGTCCAGGTTGACCTTGAACCCACTATGTAGCCCAAGTTGGCCTCGAACTTAGGGCAATCCTCCTGCCTCAGCCTCCCAAGTGCTGGGATGACAAGCATGCACCACCTTACCTGGCTTGATTTTGGTCTTCTGCAGTTGCTCTTTTTATTCATGAAAGTGTTGCTATTTTCCTATTGTTATATTTATCAATTTATATGAGCTCTTATTGGTTATAGATACTTACTTTCTTCCCCTATGGTACTGGGAATTGAATCTAGGCCCTTTGCGCTGAGCTACGTTCCCAGCTCATTTTTTATATTTTACTTTGAGAAAGGGCCTTGGTAAGCGGCCCAAGTTCCTCCTGCATCAGCCTGCTGGGGTTACCAGGCTGCACCACCACGCCCGGCTCCCGTTTTCACTGTCTCACATATTTCACAAGTGACTTGTCCAGCCTATCACTGTGCTTCACATTTGTCTAAGGTGCTGGTTGCCAGGTAGCTGAAGCTCCACGAAGCCAGTGACACTGCTGCGTCCCCTTCATGGAGAACAGCGCCGGCACATGTCCGCTCTCACCATGATGGTTATCTGCCGTGAGGGACGAGGGTGTTGAGGTTCCCATTCAACGTAGCTGAGTCTGTCAGTCTTCTCCGTTACGGCTCTGGGTCATAGGCACGGCTCTGTCACGTTAGTGCTCCTCTCCTGCAGTTAATTCTTTCATCCCTCTTGAACTAATGTTTCATTAATTTTTTTGTCCATCAGGAATTCTAAGCCATCCTCAATTTGTTCTGCTTCTCATGTGAGCAGAGCAAACTGATACTTCACTTTGGTCACTAGTTTTGTGTGAAAAGCATCATGTTTCAAGGTATTTTTATACATTAAAATCCAAGGAGCTTGGCATAGTGATGCATGCCTGTAATCCCTGCACTTGGGAGGCTGAGGCAGGAGGACTGCCAAAAGTTTGAGGCCAACCTGGGCTACATAGTGAGTTCAGGGGCAGCCTGAACTATACAGCAAGATCCTGTCTTAAAAACAACAGCAACAACACAAAAACAAAAGCTCAAAACAAAACAACCCCCCAAAGCATGCACACACAAAATACTATCCATTGTAAATGCTATTAAAATATTTCAAGTTAATTAACCAAAAAATAAGCCACAGGCAAAGGTCCTGGTCTATAGTCCTGTCTCCTCTGGAGGCTGATGCAGGAAGATTCTCTTTAGTCCCAGAGTTGGAGGCCAACGCATCACAGCAGGGCCCAGAATTCTTTTTTTAAATGTTTATTAATTAAGTTCATTGGTACATTTTAGGCTGCCCAGTTTAAAGAACAAGAAAGAAGAACGCTTAAAAAAAAGGTGCAGAGTGTTTCTTGCGCAGCTCATTTTGCTCAGATTTTTCTCCATGATACAGAGTGACTCTGGTCTCTGTTACCAGGCAGCTCAGAAGGCGGATGCGCGCGCTTCCCACCGACAAGCGCAGAACTTCAGTGTGCTGCAGACCATCTCCAATAAAACCAGAGTGTACGACGTATGTAACGGCAGAATTACGCTGTACATGCACAGACTAAAGCACTCAAAGGTCAACAATTAAAAAATCCCTTTAACCAGAAGTAATGTACTTTTTCTAAAAATAATGAAGAAAAACATGGACCTGAGAGGGAACACCATGAACCCGATATTACACACAGTTGAACGCCTTGAGGGTAAGTCACCTGTTTATGCAATATATTATCACTCCAAACTTTAGCAGCTGTTTAAAATTCTTCCAAGATCTCTCAGAGGCACAAACCCTCTGCCTCCTCCCTGTAGCTCTCCTAGACAGCTGTTTCCTCTGGACGGGTGCAGGGCTCTTGTTCCCACCAAAAGGGCACTGCCCAAAGAACCCTTGCAAGCAAGCCTGAGTTGCCTCTAGCATCCAATAGTTGCTCTACTTCCTCCAGCACAAAGAGCTACTGTCAAAAGTTCTGATGAGAATTTAATTTTGTCCCCTATGAGTCACTTGATTTTTTTTACCATGATGTTTATGGAATTCTTTTCTTCATTAAAACTCAGTAAGTCTCCTAGATGATTTGGTATCTATCATTCTGGGCTTAAATTCTTAAATATGCTGTCTGCTCTTTGTTTTTTGTCTTTTTGAGACAGGGTCATGCTATGCAGTTCAGGCTGGCCTTGAGCTCACTTTGTAGCCCAGGCTGGTCTCGAACTTTCAATGATCCTCCTGCTTCAGCCTCCCGAGTGCTGAGATTAGAGGTGTGCACCACCATACCTACACACCGGGGCGCATGGCCAACTCTTGATTACCCAGCTAGTGAGGGGCAGGAGGGGAGCAGATGATCGCAAAGGGATGTGGACCTTAAAGTACTTTATATTTTGCTGTGCATAAACTTGTGATAGCAGATTTCCTTACTAACTGCTTCGGCTCAGGCTAACACGATCACATACATACCCATCCCTGGGCTCTACTTGTGGGCAGCGTTCTGAAGAGAAGGGGTGGCCCAGACAGAGGCGTGGTACCCTAGTAAACATTTGACACAGATGTACACAAGGTGGCTAACTGGGCATACTTGAGAGATGCTGCTATTATAATTGACAACGTCAAGTGAATAAAATCTTGCATTTATACAGGTCTTTATAGTCTCAAAAGGTTTTCAAGTCTACCATTTCATTTATTTCCATCACACCAATCCTAATCCTTTTTTTATGCTGTTGTCTTCGTTTCTGAGACAGGGTCTCACTATACAGTCCAGGCTGGCCTTGAACTCTCTATGTAGCTCAGACTGGCCTTCAGTTTGTGATTCTCCTGCCTCAGCCTCTCAGTTGCTGGTATAGTCCATCACCCCACTTTACTCCAATGCTAATCTGTTCATGCAGGCCCTGCCAGCTCCACTTCGCAGGGGAAACAAACAGAAGTATCAAAGGATTGAGTAATGTGCTCAGATCACGTTTCGTCTAGGCAGAGTTAAGACTCAGATTCTTCTTTAAAGTTTACTGACTTCTGCATCGCTTCTCGGCCTTTTGGCTAAGATCAAGTGTAGTGACTTCTGCAGCACTGCTGCTGTGATCTGAAGAGTGATACAGACTGCTTCCAATCCCACAGTGGAAGGATGGGTGCAACTATGAATTTTAAAAATGAAACGGTTTAGTGCCATGCCAGGGAAGAACAGCCGTGTTTCCCAGCCCCGAACCCCTCCTCCCATCCTGGTGCCAGCCTCCTGCTTCACCACTATGCATCTCTGGGTGCCCTTGCAAAAGAAGGCAAGGGAGGCAGGGAGAAGTGCCAAGGTCTTCTCTTGAGGCTGCCTCTCCTCAGGAAGTACTCGGCTCTCCTGCTGGGGACGGAGGCAAGGCTGAGTCTGTGGGCCCTGCTCTGTGCCAGGCGCCATGCTTGAAGTCTCACAATGTTAGAGCACTGTTGCTGACCCTTTGGGCTGATGTTCCTAATTTATAGATGGCAAAACTGAGGTGCAGAGAACTTCCCTATGGTTGTGTATTTAGTAAGTTGGGGGACGGACAGTTGATCCCCATTTGCTTTTAAACTCTAATCTCTGTAATATGTATGATTTCGGTGAGCACAAAAACCCCACAAGTAGAAACTCATCAGACTTGGCCCTGAAGCTTTGGAAGGAGGGCGTTCCCCTGTTGCTCCCCCTGGCGGTTCGTGATCCTCTTGCCTCAATGTTCCCTGGCCGGGGTTAAGGGCATGTACCACTGCATCCAGAATTAAATTTGGGGTGGGCTGGGGGTGGAATACAGGGCCTCCTGCACGCCAGGCAAGCGCTGTATCACTGAACTACACCCCCAGCATAAACCCGATGGACAAGTTCACGATTTATGAAAATCAAAGTATGCGTATGTTCTAAGCATTTTATAGCATGTATCTGCATAAAAGTAATAAAAAGTCTTCTCATTTTTTAATTAATTTAGAAATCATCCCTGGCCACATATTAAAGCAAACCAGGCAGCTGCTCTCAAATATGGTTGCTATCACTTCTGGGGAGCGAGACGTCATTCTGTCCAAAAGGATCTCTGGGAAGATCCCTGACACCCGTCTGGCGTCTCCCCGTGTGTTTGCGGGATGATGTACTTTGCCTCTCATTCTCTTCTTTCCAGGACCCGCTTCGCATCTGCTTTCCAGTGAAGGGCTGCAGTGCCATAGAGACTGGCGGTCTGTGGGCCCTAAATAAATCACTAAACTTCTGGTGATTCTAAATCTGCCCTGAGCACCCGTGTCTTCAGTGAAAGCGAAAGAGCAGCTGCTGTCCCCCCCCCGCGCCCCCCCCCCGTGGCAGCCACGGGGCAGGCAGACTGCTCTTCCTTCTCTCCTGCTGGGGGTGGGGGGCTAACGCCCACGAGATTACGCAGACACTGCTGAACAGAGGGCTTCTGGAAAATATCTGCTCCTGGGCAGGACGGGACTCAGGGCTGGCACTGCCCTAGTCCCTGTCGCGTCAGTCTCTGGAGAGAAGTCAATGTTCGGGCTTCCAGCAGCCTTCTTGCAACCAGCAAGTCTGGAGACAGAAGCCAACTGGCAAAGGCTGGCGGAGCGAAAAGGCAGCTAGAACCCGGGTCCCAGACGGCACTGAGGCCGGCGAACGCACCAGCAGCTGTCTCTACCTGGCTCCTGCTCTGGGCGAACAGAGCCTTCTGAGTGGCTCACGGTGGCGGCTTTGCTCTTGTCTGCAGCTCACAGGGCAGCCGCTGCTTCCATGGTCACCACTCTTCTTTCGCCTTTCCCCAACGCACCCTTTGCACACTGAGGAGACCGGGACAGAAGAGCAAGCGCCTGCTAGCATTTTATCAACTAAAATACCACAGCATACAGTTCATTTAGAAAACGGCTCTGAGACGCTCCTCTCTCTCTGCTTAACAATTTCTTGACCCTAAGGTAGCCGTCACACTTGATGAGCCTGACAATCCCTGCTTCCTCACCGCACAGCCGGCTGGTGTTCAGGACTCAGCAGGTCACATTCTCACTCTGCGAGCTGCCAGCACACATGCACACAAACACATGCATCCACGTACCACGCTGCAATCTCCCTGAGGACTGGACTTTGTGCAAACTGACTGAAAGTGTAATTTGTTCTTCACTGAGTTCTTATGCTCTACGGGCTTTATTTTTTAGAAAGCACATGTGAAGGCAGTGAGAAAGCTACCTGTTCTAGTGTGTTTTGCATTCTTCTTAGGTAAGGAAACGACACACTGCTTCCTTTATTCTGCCGAGCTAACAGAGTCAGGCGCGCCCTCTCTGGGAGACAGCTCCTCTGTAATTGGCTGGGTTGCTCGCAGACTTGGGAATATTTTACCATGCACCGTTAGACAACCGCCACTGCCCAAGCCTGAACTCAAGTTATTTTAATTTGCCAAAACAACAGTGGAGGATTCTCTGGATATTTTTTCTTTAAAAGCACCACATCATTTAACAAACCAAGCACAAATCTAGGCATTTCTGCACACTGGAGGCTGGCGATGCAGCACATTAAGCAGACCAGAAATTCAGTGAAGGAGACACAAGGTTGGGGATGGGAACTCAAAGGCAGACCAAGAGCTGTGAATGACAGCCGAATGGGTGACACAGCTCATGCTCGGTAGGCTCCGACACTCAAGCAGCTTCCTTTGGTGCGTGGGCAGTGGGTCTGTGTCTGCACCAATTTGCCCGAATCCCTTGTTCCAGCTTCCTGACTGTTCCTGTGAAGGGGAGCTCTGCTTGGGCTCTCACCACTGAGCCCTGGCCATCAAACCACCACGGGAGGCCGTTCTTCACCGCCTGGCGCTTGTGAGATTTAAGAGGTGAAATGCCTGTGGCCTGTACGTGCAAAGCTCTTAGGCACTGCGCTGCTGTAACTGTGTCTCAGGCAAGAACGAGAAGAATCCCAGGCAGCCCCAGGCACTGGTGTACACCCACACTCCAGACCCTCTGGAGGCTGAGGCAAGGGGACTGCAAGTTCAAGGGCACCCTGGGGAGCTCAGTGAGACCCTGCCTCAAAAAATTAAAGGGGTTGTAGATGGCGCTCAGTGGGAGAGTGCCCCTCGGTTCAACCTCTGCTAATGCACACGTACAGCACTTGTCTGTGTTATAAACATATTCTCAGCACTGTTTACTGTATTATCAGGAATAAGTGCCTTACAAAGGGCTGTTGTTGCTGAATGTGCCGGAGAGTCGAGGACTTGAGAGAGTCACAAACACGGCTTTGCCAACCTCTTCAAGAACTCACGGACATCACTTAATGCTAAGGAATAATAGATGACGGGTTATTTGATCAATCTTGTATGTCTGTATGTGTTATCCTGAACACACACTTCGAAGATATCAATATGCAAAGCAGCAACTATTGGTGGTTTTTTTGTTTGTTTGTTTTGTTTTTTGTCTTTGGTTTTTTTTGTTTTTTGTGTTTTTCTGTTGTTGAGAGGATTAATTGTCTGACCAATTTTGCATGTCTGTATATGGGGTCATATACATACACTTCGAAGATATCAATGCATAAAGCAATAACCACTGCTGAGATCATGTCACCTTGTCTGTAGATCAGTTGTGATTGTACTATTTTTTATGCTAATTTGTGTCTGTTTTTTAATATGTTTTTGTGCTTTTATTTTAAAAAAAAAAGAACTCACGGACATGTGTGATGAAATCTCATAGATTCTTTTGTAGCCCTTCCCCTCAGCAGAGGGTAGACCTGGGGCCTGGACTCACACGCTAGGAAAATGCTCTAACACTGAGTTATGCCCTGGACCTTTTGAAAAATTTTATTTTGGAACAAGAGCTCACTAAGTTTCTCAGCTTGGTCTCTTTATGGTTTGTACTTGGCTGTCTCCCTAAAGCCTTTCAAGATCACAGATGGGGCTTTGGGAAGAGGCTGGGACATGGGGCAGATGCTTGTCACTGGATGAGAGGAGTTCTTGGCTAAATGCGATGTTGGGAGGTGGAGAAGGTGCCCCTGGGGGCGTGGCCGGAAGGGGTCCTGCACCCTCCTCCCCCCACCCGTGATCTCTGCTTTTGGCTGCCTGCCATGAGTTGTTTCTCCTCCCCCATAACACCCTACCACACCGCTGTGCCTTGAGCCAGCTGACTCTGGACTAAAACCTCCAGCAACCCTGAGCCAAAATAAACCTTCCCTCCTCAGAGTTGTGGCTGTCGAGCACTGTGTCTCAGTCATGAGGAAGAAACTAAGAGAGTCTCTAACTTGTAGTCTCCTGCCTCAGCCTCCTGCGTAGCTGGGATTACAAGTACATACCACCCCTAGCTCTTTTATATTTTCAGTAAGTGAAGCAAGAAGCCACAGGCTCTGAGAGGTGGAAAGTGTATCTCACAAACTGAGCCACTCAAGTGGTGAACCAGAGTCTCAGCATCTGCACGGAGTCAGGTGGATGAACAGCAGCCCCCTGTTGGGGATGCGTTCCCAGACCCCCAGATACGCCTGGAATTACGGGGAGCACCAACCTCTACACATACGGCCACTGTCCCAGTCACATGCATTTATGATAGGGGTAATTTATAAGGCAGGCACCATAAGAGAGTGACAACTAGAACAACTTTAACAATACACTACCATAAAAGCTATGTAGAACTTTCCACCTTGTATTTTCAAACAGTAGTTGACTGCAGATATCTGAAATCCTGAAAAGTGAAACAGGGTAAAGGAGGACCACTGTGTACCACAGACTATCAACAGAAGAGTAAAGACTCTTCAGTTCTGTGAAAAAATGTTAAAGAACCCCAAATTTCATGTAGCTTTTACTGCTTATCTCTCACACAAGCGGCTGTCATTATAAGACATTTCCAAACCACCGTAGCAGAGATGGAGGTGCTTTTAGTAACTTCAATTATGCACAAAGGAATATTCTTTTCATCTTCCTTTTACATTAAAATATTCCACTGGCCAGCGTTAATTGTAACAAAGGCATTATAGCAAACAGGAGTCCTGTTCTTCTGCCCTTGCTGGAAGAACTTTGCATGATCCAAGCTAGAAAACGCCAGTGCCTGGCAACCGAGGATCCAGGCCAGGTCACTGGCGGGGCCATGGGACTTCTGGCCACTGAGTGTGACAGGAGCTGGACACAGGTCCGGGTCTCAAGGTCCCTTTTGTGGCCCGGCAGTCACAAAACAGAGCTGAACACCACGAAACGTCATCTCCACTGTGTACTGGAATTTGTGCTTTTGGCCTTCTGTTCTTATGGGAAATCTGTCTACTCAGTTTGGGTGGGGCTAATCTTTCCTATCAGTGCATAGGAGTTCTATGGAATTGTGGGTTTGTTTGGGCACACGCGTGCAGCATGCACCCAACACACCTTGCTCACTCCCCTTCTCCCCGCCCCTCCCCCATTCTCCTGTTCTCTAGTAGTACCCTTTATCCTTTGTGTCATTTTTCTTTTTAAAATTTTAAAATTTGTTTTACCTAGATTTCTCTTATGAGAGAAAAGATGACTGTTTCTGGCTTGTTCACTTAATATCACATGGTCTCCAGTTCCTTCTAATTTCCTGCCAGTGAGGTGACTTTGCTCTTCTTTATGGCTAATATTGCCCTGTATGTTCAGTACGTACATTTCTCTACCCATGTGTGTTTCTGTAGCACAGTACTGTGGACTGTACTGCCATAGCACAGGCATGCAGATGTGCACGGTGTGCTGACTTTCTTTTTGGAAAATACCAAGGAGTGGTATAGCTAGGTCAAACGGTGGCTGTATTTTTAGTTTTTTGACGAACTTCCATACTGATTTCCTCCAACACTATACTAATTTACACCCAGCAACAATGGAGAAGAGTCCTTTTTCCCTGAACCTAGAAGAGGCTAATTTTTAAAAATGGAATCACCAGTGTCAAAATGTATCAAAAATTTTAAGGCCTGTAACTCCAGCTTCTCAGAATGAGGCTGGAGGGTTGCCAGGTCTGAGGCCAGGGTCGCTGACTCAGTGAGACCTTGTCTCCTCAATGAAAAAAAAGGAGGCTGGCCATGTAGCTCATAGGTGGAGGGCTTTCTGAGCATGTGCATGCCCCTAGGTCCAAACCTCGTACCATGCATGCGCCCGCACACACAGACCAAAGAAAGTAAGAAACAAAGGTTCCTATCATAGGGTCAGCAATTCCAGTTTGCAATCTGTCCTAAAGGGACATGCAGATGTCTTTATGTCTAATGATGTGAATTAAAGGCTTACTTACGACAGAAAAACTCGAGTAAGCGATGGCTCATTTAAATGATCACATATATTTACAATGCTTATAAAATTTCTATTTTTTGTTAAGCAAAATATTAGTTATAAATTGAAAACAAGATATAGAAATATATAAATAGCATGATGAAAATCATGTCATATATGAAAAAGACTAGAAAAAATAAAACTAAATATGAAGTTGAATACAATAAAAATATTAACCATGACTGCCTTTGATTTTAATGAATTCTAGAAATTTCTACAATGTTGGTTTTTAATAACAAAAGGGATCTTCAGTGAAAATGAAATTAAATTAGTTTATATTCCCAGGACATGCAGAAGCTGCACGGCAGCTGAAATCAAGTTAAGAAGGATGTGTAAGCCTAGAACCTAAAATCCATTGTGGTTTGAGCAAAAGGTGAAACATCTGACAACGAACTGCTGAACATGGCGCGCTCATGATCTCAAGAGGTCATAGCACAGATCATCTTTTTAAACTGTGCTTTTATCCTTTGGCCAGGAACAAGGCAGAGTAATATGAATTTGCCGTCTATTTTTTCCTTAGCATTTGCCAAGGTTATAAAACAAAAGTATCTTAAAATACTTTTGGACCAATATTCTCTTCTTAGCTCAATTCTGAACAAACACTCACTGCTTCTCCCAAATGTCAGGTTGGGCAACACAGTAAGAAACTCTTTCACATGCTATGTATCTAGCTGTGGCTACATTACTTATAAGCTCTTACAATTTGTAATCAAATTATAATATATTCATAGGCCACAAATATGATGGTCATTGTTCATTTTTTTCCTTTTCAGAAGCTGCACAGAAAATATGCTTCTAGCTAAGAACGAAGGGCTGAGGGGTCTGTCTTTAGAACCCAAGGTAACCTACTTCTTCAGCGAGCTGGTGAGAGGGACGGAGGAAAGCCAGGAGGGCCCCTTCCCCCTTGCAGCATGGGAGTCCTGTTTGCAGGGGTGCAGGGCAAAAACCTGCCTGTCACAGAATGGCCACAAGACAGATAGCACAGACACTTGTTAAACTGGACCAAGAGTCAGTGTAATAATTATTTCCTTTCTTTCTTTTTTTTTTTTTTTTTAAGTGTTTTGAGACAGGGTCTCACCACATAATTCAGGCTGGCCTTGAACTCAAGGCAACCCTCCTCCTGCATCAGCCTCCTGAGTTCTGGGATTACAGGTGGGTGCCACCAGACCCTGCAATAATTATTTCCTAAACACCAGCCTGGTTCAAACTCTGGCAACGCACATGCAGGTTCTGCCCTCCAAATCCTTGGCACCCCCCAACGCTTATGGTTCCTCTCTCGGCTACTTCCAAATACAGCTGGCTCTCACTGCAGATTCACACCCGCAACCCCCTATTTACTGAAATTCACTCGTAACTCCCAGACTGGCTCGCTGCACCTCTGCACAGCGAGGAACTTGCAACTGCTCAGTGCCCAGCCAGGCACCCTTCCGCCTGTGTTTCACCGTCACAGCACAAACCGCCCCTTACTACCTGTTCAGTGCCATTTCTTTTTTTGCGTATTTCTGTGCTTTCTCTTGGTGACTTAGCTGTTTAAGCTGAGCTGGCTCGCAGTATCCCTCAAAGAACCACAGGCTCAGGTGATGTGTGTTAGAGAAACGGGTCTGACAGCTGCATCCGGGCGTGGGTTATTGTGTTGCTGGCTGTGAGTTCAGTACAGATTAAGTAAGAGGTCTTTCAAGTTATATCCTGATGGTTGATTGGTGTGATCAGAGGCTCAGGGATCCCAATCACACAACGCCCCTGGGAGCAGTGGGTTGGTGTTCATTCGTTCAGCGCTCCGAGAGCAGAACTACTGCAGATAATGAGAATGCACCACATTCATGCTTTCTGCTGCTGCTCAACTGGAGGGAAGGGCAGATGAGCAGAGGAATTGCTGATGATCAGCTGTGGGTCAAATGTTGTGTTAAGCATTTAAAATACATACTCATGCAACTCCCACATGCACCCTGTCAGTCAGTCGTATACTTCACACAAGAAGACTGATGCTCAGAGAGGTTAGTTAATTTCCTAAGATCACACAGCCAGTGACAGTGGTAGAATATCGTACTCACTGCAAGGGAAAGTTAGGGAGAAATGAGAAACTAGAATGGAACACTGTTCTCAGTCTCAGAGTTCTGTTGTTTGTTGGTGCTAGGGATTGAATCCAGGGGCTCCACAACCTAGGTGCATGCTCTACATTGACCTGTATCTCCAGCCCTTCATGTTTTTTGAGATAGGGTCTTGCTATGTTGCCCAGGCTGGCCTTGAACTTGTGTAACACAAGCACCACCGTGCCCGGAAGTCTCAGAGTTTTTTGAGATTAGAAAGTAATCATAAGGGACAAGAGTAAATCCCAATGCAAAAGGTTCAGGTGAACAGCGAGATCCTCCTCTAGGCTGGGGGAGCCACCGTGTCCCATGAGAGATGTCAGAGAGGTGACAAGGACGGGAAAAGCCCTCGCTCTCCAAAGGCGAAGCATGCAGCCTCCCTCTCCGACAGGTGGCGCGCAAGGAACCTGCTCTTCGTTACTCATCACGTGTGGATTCAGCACCTCCCCCACCCCAAGGACTGCGGGACACCGAGGAGCCAAGGGTGAGCAACACAGAAACCTCAGTCCAGGGACAGCAAGCCTCTGAGAGCATTCAACAATGACTAGTCGCGCACTGTGCCACACACTGCGGCTACGGGTTCGCTACCACTGCCATAGGCTCAAGGAACATTTGCTTTGGAGAAATAATTGAAAGACTGGAAGCAGGGTGTAGCGGCGCACACCTGTCATCTTTGCACTCCGGAGGCCGAGGCAAGAGGACTGCCATTGAGTTTGAGGCCAGCCTGGACCGAATAGCAAAACCCTTTCTCAAAACATGCCCCCACCCCACCCCCCAAAAAAGATTGGATTATGTACCTTTAGGGGAATATTTTTCTTAAAGTGATACTGAAGCTTTTAAAAATACCAACAATACTGACAGATGCAAATGTATTTTGACTTTATTGGCTTTAGATAAGAGACTCAAAATATCCAAAGAGGTAAGAACTGCTAGCTGCTCGTGATGTACGACGTCATCACGTACCCTGTGAAGTACTATAAAGTACTCTACAGTGGTCAGCTACCACTGCCCCTCTCTCCAATGTGTGACCTTCCCCAGGAGTCTATGGGCTCCTGCTCGGAACGCTCTAGTTACTGCTGCAGTGCAGTTCGTCCTGTCCTGTCCTGTCCTTTCCCATTCCTTCCTCTCTCTTTCGTGGCACCAGGGATTGAACCCAGGGCCTCTGCTTGAAGAAGCTTCACCAATCTGTTTTTGCTTATTTCGAGACAGGGTCTTTCTAAGCTACTAAACTCCGCAGACTCACAAGCCGCCCCGGGGGTCCCTGGAAGAACGCGAGTCTGGGGTGCACTGTGCAGGACTCACCACGTCCACAGCTGCAGCCGCCTAAGAAAGGGCTCGGGTGGAGAAAGGATGGCCCTTTGCGCTCAGCTGGACAGGAAGGAGAGGCGGCAAGCAGCAAGAGGCCAAGCGGAGCAGATGGGAGGGAAAGCGGGGAGCTGGGCGGAGGAAGCAGGGAGCTCCCCCGACACCTCCTCATGCGTCTGGAAAGGCCCGCTCTGCCCACCCGCTTCCGCGTGTGGCGAACCAGAGCCTCGCGGTGCGGAAGGAGTCAGACAACTCTCCGGCCCGGCTCTCAGCCTCTGACCCGGGCCTGTCAGGTGGCCTGTCTGCCCCTCAGCTGGGCCGAGCCTCTCCGATGCGCGGCTCCTCACTCCTCTGGCTCTAGCTCGGAGCAGCTGTGTTGTGTGCGCATCTCATTCCCGCGAAAAGCCAAGGCTCCTGAGGAGGTCTCTGGAAGCCAAAGCTGCCCTAACTGCTGAAGCCAGGATTGAAATTCCCTCCGGAGCCGCAGCAGAGTTCCGAAAGCTCCCACGCATAAGGAAGAGCGGGGGGGGGGGGGGGGGGGGGGGGGGGGGGGGGGGGGAGGGAGGGGCTCGGGCTCCAGCTACCCTCACACATTGCTGAAGTTCCGGTTGTGGGTGGTCTCTTTCAAAACCTCTGCAAAGTACCAGGAGATAAATTTTCCTTCCTTGCTTGGGGTCAGGCCAGAAGAGAGCAGAACAGATGTCTGAGCTGAAGTCTTCCCAGTTCTACCCTTGACCCCCGTGGGCGAATCTGAAACAAACAAAGCCTCAGACAGAAAGGCAGGCTGTGGGGGGCCGGGTCGGGATCTCTCTTGGAAACCCTGGGAAAGAACACGGTGCACCTCTGCCTGGGGGAATAAGCTCCTTTCTTCGCCTCTCAGAGTCGAAAGGAATTATGCCTAGCTGAGCTCTCCTGCTAGGAATGCTCTACAGTTATTGCTATAGCACAGTTCGCCCTGTCCTGTCCTTTCCCATTCCTCCCTCTCTCCTTTGTGGCACCTGGGATTGAACCCAGGGTCCCTGCATGAAGCAACAAAACCAGCCTGTTTTTGTTTTGAGATAGGGTCTTGCTAAGCTACTAAACTGTCCAGGCTGGGCTTGAATTTGTGACCCTCCTGCCTCAGCTTCTGAGTCGGAAGACTACACATGGGCACTACCAACCCAGCTCTGGCTTCAGGCAGTGCTTTCACACCCATTACAAAATCTGACCTGTGCAATGATCCTGTGAAGCTGGGGGTCTGAGCTGTACCTTGAGGCATTACATACACTACCCAGAAGTCTCAGAGCTGTTTTTTCCTAGTGGCACACTCCTCTTTGAACTGGGCCCCTGCCCTGGGCCTGGGCCTGATCCACATAGCAGGTAACTTCACACCATATGAATGGTGCTTTGTCAGAACTCAGTCAGCAGGTCTATTTACCTGGTCTGAACCTTTATTTTTCAGCTGCAAACCTTCTGTGCAGCATGGCCTGCTCTGGGGACAGCCACACTTCCTGGGTTCCCTGGTGTCCTCTCCCTCTAACCTTCTGCCTGGGGGATGTGGAAGAGTTAGGGCTGACAGCTTCAGCCTCTTCTAACTCACCTCCCCTGGCTTTCCTTTATAGAATGGTGAAGGCAGTCAACAAATTCGCTTTTTTAAAGGGGCCCCATCAATTTGACATTAGTGTAACTTGTGATGAAACAAGAGTTCAGCTCTTTAGCAGATCAGTTTTAGGAAAAAGGCAGACTTTGCCCGCATTATCAGCTCTGGCTTTCTCCTCTGGACCCCGCGTTCCCTCAGGGACTGCTAGGGGGAGGGAGTGGCCTTCACTATCAAGTCCCTTCCCTTCCCAAGTCTTCCCACTGCGCCACCCCTCAGTTACCCAGAGAAGTTACCCTTGTATACCCTGGCTTAACAGTGGACAGTCAATAATGCAGGGGTCTTGTTACCAGTTGTGAAGAACAAGATGTTTGTCTTACAGTTAAAAGCACAGATGAGAGGCAGCTGGAGTCTAGTAAAAGAAACGCAGGATCTTATCTGCCGGAGGAAGATTTAGCTCAGGGAGGGCCTTGGACTCCACCCAAGAATGCCTTGTCACCAGGCCACCCAAAAGGGTGCCTTGTAAGGCAGTTTCTTCTGCAAGGCAGGTCTGCAGTGGACCCAGGAATGAGCTTCAGGGACTGCATGGAAATCATGTTTAAGAACATTAGTAAATGTCTGCTCAGCTCCAACGATTCCATCTGAGAGCCCTACAGTGCAGACTGAGAAATTACCAAATCCTCCTGCACTGCTGACCTGCTCTCTGAGGTTATTGCTCAGCTATCCCGACTCCCATGTGACCATCTTAGCGTATTCAACAGTTTTACTGGAAAATTCTTTCTGGCATGTAATCCAAATGTGCCTTCTGGCTGTTTAATTCCAGGCTTTTAAATTCTATCTCCTTGAAGAATTCTAGAATAGTCAGTCAGGCTTTTGCCATTTAATAACTAATTCCCATACTTTGGAGAAATATTAACTTGTTCTTTGGATTACTTTCTTCAGAAAGGAACTCAAGTCCTTTAAGACCCTTCTTCAAGATTGCCCATTTTCTAAAGTGCCTCCGGCTGCTCACATCTTTCAAACAATGCAGTGATTTCTTTTGAACAGTGCTGTGATTAAAACTGGGTAAAATGATAACGAAGAACCAGTGTATCAATCATTGTTCTAGAACTTTCAATTGGGCAGAAAGGTCTTAAAAGCATTGCTAGGGGTCAGGGCAGCCTCTCAGGGCGTGACTTTTTTCCCCTTTTCAGTGTGAAAGTGGAGAGTGTGGTGGGGCTGTGGGGGGCCACTGCCTCCTGTGATACGGAAACAGCACTGGCCGGTAAGCAGGGCACTTCCACGAGCAGCCACTCAGTCAGGAGTCTCAGGAAAGGCCTCCAATTCCCAGCCCAGCACCGGCCATGGCGGGGTGGGACCTGGATGTGGCAGTGCCTGGATGCGGATGTGCTGGTGCATGGAAACGCTGAGAAACGTGGAGGTAGCAGCCCAGGCCTCTCCTGCAGGGTCTAGGGCAGCAGCTTCTGGGTGGAGTCGGTCCAGTCTACTCCGCAAAGGGCGGCCAGCAGGTTTCTAAGAGCACAGATCCAGTGCCTGGCTCCGTGGCTCCCACCGCTCCCATGCTGGTCAGCCTCAGCCACCAGGACACCACACGGGGCCCTGAGAACTTCCTGCGCATCGGCCTTCTTTCTTCAGAATTCATTTTAGTCCCAGAAATTGTAGTACACGCTAAGGCAAGGACATCACAAGTTCGAGCCCAGCCTGGGCATCCCAACAACCAGGCATGACCCCGTCTAAAAAAGCCAAAGCCAATCAAGTTTTGAACTCAAATATACAATATATTAGAGCCACCATGATGTGCAACAGATCTCAATTTTCTCCTCCTGAGAGCTGGTACCCTTAGATCAACATCCTGCCACAGCCTCCGCAAACCACATTTCACTCCTTGTCCTATTGGGCTTGACCTTTTTCAATTCCACAAGTGAGATCATGTATTTCTGTGCCTGAGCTATTTAACATAATATTCTCCAAATTCATGCATATTGTCACAAATGGCAGAACGTCCTTCTTTTTGAAGATTGAATAGTATTTGATAGGTCTGACCCCCATCTTCTCCCAGCTGCCTGAGCTCTAGGAATGATCACAGCTCAATCCCCACATCCCGCTGCCACCGCCCGCTGCTAGGTCACAGTGCGCCTGGCACACAGAACATGAGCCACTGCTGTGGCCATGCAGCCTCTGCTACCCAGCTGTTCTCCCTTCACTGACCCCTTGCTTTCCTCACCCCCCACAAGCCTGGGTTCCATCCTGCGGGCTCACTGCCTATCTCTGTGCTATGACTGACTTGGTTTCAGAAAGCACTGGGCTGTCCTGCCCTCCCCCCACATCCACTAGATCACTAGCAATTACATTTAATTTTGGAGCTCTTCGGTTTCAACTTCTAGTGAAGTTCAGAGATGCACTGAAGGACAGTAATAGAATACCGGCATCTAAATGATGTGTTACTAATCTTTAAAATGCATTACAGAACTTCTCAAAAATGAATGTCTAAAACTGGTAAGATAAAATAATTTTCTGATGATCAGAATCTTCACTGATGCTTTTCCACTTATGAAGCAGCTTCTAACGGAACATGGAAAGGCTGGGGTTTGGACAAGAAGCATGTAATGTCGGTGATCAGGACGGCTACGGAGGGGAAGAGGAGTCAATGTCAGATGAATTCTCTGAATTCCTAGGCTTCAGGAAGGCAGAAGATGCCAGGAGAAAAGAACAGCAGGCAGGAGAGTCCACTGCCCACATTTGCAAATAGAAAGGCACTTTCTTATGAGGATTCCTTTGTTTAACCAACAAATATTTACAGAAGGTGCAAATATTACCCAGCCACTGTGTTTATAAGGAATTCTAAGATGCAACCCTTTTCCGTGATGCTCATAGTCCAGTGGGGAAGGGCGCTCTCGGGACAGCGGGGAAGGTTTACAGCAGCAGAGCTGGCTCGCCTTGCCGTCCCTGGCATCCTGGCAGGGCTTTGCCTTCCTCACCTAATATTGCCACTTATTGCTGGCCTCTATCCCAGCTCCCTGATTCGATTCTGCAGTGATAACACTTGTTTACCTGTTTCTGTCTAAAGCTTGCACTGAACTCCATGAGAGAGGGACCTTGTCTACTTAGGTCAGGGCTACCTATCCCAAGACTAGATGAGTGCTGGCCAATTCACATATTCTCTTGTCCACGTATGTTCAAGGCGCCCTGACAGGCCAGGCACTGATCTGGGATCCTGCGATGCAGGAACAAAAACTCTCCTCCCTCAGGGAGCTCACTTTCTGGTTGAATGACAATAACTATTAACACTCATCAAGTCCTTTCTTGCACCAATCTTCATTACATTTAACCCTCACGACAACCCTGAGAGCTAGGCGTGGTTACAATCCCCATTTTACAAGTCAAAGGGAGGGCTCAGGCCTGGGAGTCAGGCTCTAAGCCCAAGAGGATGCCTGGAGCTGAGCAACGCTAGCAGGGCAAGGACATCATGGACAGGCAGGCGGAAGGAGAGTCAGGCTGCTTCCCCGAGAAAGTGCCAAGATCCTTACAGGCTAGGTGAGGGGAGACAGGCACCAGGGAGGGCGTGGCGGTGGTTTATGTACGTAGGGAGGCCTCCTCGGCAGAGGCACAGCATCTACAAAGGCACAGAGGGATGAGGAGGTACAGACCCGTACTGTGGCTGGACCATCAAGGAGGCTGGGCTCTGGAAAGCAGGTTTTTTTTTTTTTTGTCTTTTTGAGACAGGGTCTCGCTGTGCAGTTCAGGCTGGCCTTGAGCTCACCATGTAGCCCAGGCTGGCCTCGGATTACAGGTGTGCACCGCCATGCCCAGCTCCTCCCAGAAAGTGGTTTAAACTGGGTCCTAAACATACTTAGGAAGATCCTGAAGAATGACACTGTGGTTCCATAATTAAGGTAATTCTGAGAGAGAAGGACCGGGACCCGAAGGAGCCAAGCGACAGAATGGGATTGTCAAGGCACGCAGATGTAAAAGATTACGAATGAAAGGTGAAGCTGGGAACGGCACCAGAGGACACCATACTCCTTTCCAAAGTGAGACTTTATTACATGTGTCAGCTTCTCCACATCAACTTCTTTTTATTAAACTGAATTTTCAGCACCCCTCTTCTAGCTACCCATGACTGCAGAGACCTCCTTAAGATCTAATGGTACTCAGTTCACTGTGACTGTTAGCTCATCCTCTCAACAGATTTTTCAAGCAGATACATTGCCTTTACTTACCTAGAGTACAGAAACAGCCAGCGCAGGACCTCTCTCCAGCAGGGAAGTAAATGATGGTCTTGTAAAGAAGGGGACCATGGTGAGCAGCACCAGGGACCCAGGAAAGTGCTCTGGGATTTTGCAACTGTACCGCATTTAGTTACCTGTTACTTATCCTGGTGCTGGCTGGAGCTCAGGCCTCCTGCCTGGACTGCCAGCCTCTGTGTCATCCTCGCCCCTTATGCTGCCGCTCAGTCAGCAAGACGGTGTGTTTCCCGCATACCTGCTACAGAGCACCTAGCACAGTGCTGATAGCAGCTAGCTGCTCAATGAATGTACAAGGGCTGATCAACAACTATGGTGTGTGTTTAAATAAACACCTATTACAGTAACATACACATTGCTCTTAATCCCCCTCAACATGCTCCTGCTCACTTTTAATATACGTATCCCAGTAATGTATGTATCCCGTCGGTCTCACCACTCCCTGCAGCAGTTCTGGAAGCCCTCTTTTGTGAGTGTCTCTGTGAGGTGTGATAATACAGCAAACGCTGTGGCTATGAACCATCTAGAAGAAAGGCAGGCTCGTAAAAATATTGCTGTGGGTCCTCACCCCCCTATTCACCGCTCTGACACCATGTGATGTCCGGCTCGTCCCCAAAGTCAAAATGACCATGAAAAGTGAATGTTTTGAACAGATTCAGGACATGGGTCAAGGCAGCCACGACAGTGCACCTAAAGACACGAGAGAGCTGCTTTAGAAAGTGGCAGAATGATGGGATAACTGCATCTGAAGTGCAGAAGAGTATTTTGAGAAGGACTATGGGCAATGTGTCTTTTACTGTAATACATTACAAAAAAATTTAAATGTTCCCTGTAGTTTCTGATCACATGCCCATGTTAAAGTAACCAACAGAACAGAATGTGGGGTGAATGTCACTGTGGCCAAGTCCTACAATGCCTCTTCCCCATCAATACTCAGGTTACGCAGAAGCATATTTCAAGTTTCTTTTGAGAAGAGAAATGATTGAGGGAACCCAGAAATTTCCCAAAGCCTCAGTACCAAACCATACAGATGTAAATTGCACTGTGAATGGTTTGTTTCTATAACTGACAAAACGCAGTCAGGAGAAGCGTGAGGGGACTTGATTTTCATGGCATTCCTCTCCACTGAGGAAAGGTACTCTGGTGGGGGGACTTTCGCCCTCTCTGGCACTGACCGGAATCCCTCTCAGGTCTAGACCCCATACCACTCAGTTTAGGTTGGAAAAAAAGGCTCGTTTATGTCAAAGTTTCCAGCTCCATTTCACTTCTCCTAACATTTTTTTTTTAAAAAGCCACTTCCGCATTCTCCAGGGACTGGGGTCTAACTCAGGGCTGAGGATGTAGACCAGCAGTGCAATCACCCGGCTTAATCCTTAGGAACGATCACCAAGCCAACCACTCTGACAAGGCAGGCGCCGGTCACCGTGAAGGACCAAGGGAGACAAATGTCCCTCAGAATGTTGTAAGAAAATCTCAATATTTGCAATGAATTCTTCAACAACGCACATTTCTTTCTTCGTGATGTCACTGGCAGATGAGACCTTAAGAAATGGCTGGCCTTTTCCGTTGGGAACACACGGATTATTTTGGGTTGTGATTTTCTAAGCCCATGGGAATGATACTATAGAAAGCCAAGTTACTCCACGGTGAACCTTGAAATTAATGGCATGCAGCCTAATAGTGTATGGACTTCTGGGAAGAGCTTTAACAAACCTATTGCAGTGTGGAAATGTGGGAGAAAGTTTGAACTGTGTTAAAGTACTTACAGCTCTGTTACCTCAGTAGGACGGATTTCTGACTTTGCCTCGAAACTACAGGCAATGGGAAATGTTACTTCAGGCACCAGACTTAACTTCTTTTTTTAACAAGTTCAGACTGTTTTTCTCGTTTCATTTATAACCAGCTTGGACTTGTATGGGATAAATCAACACTCAAACACTCTCAAAGGCCGGCTTGCCAAACAGTGCATCCTGGGAACAAATTATGTTAAAAAACAAAACAACCCGAAATGCTACACCGAAGTACATCCATCCGAATAACAGTCTTGAAGGGGTTTGCATCTTATTTCTGTCCACAAGCAACTAGCTAGATTACTGTTTAAGAACTGATCATTGCCAGTAAGAGCATTAAAAAATACGAAATCCAATTTTATAGAAGTGTTCCAATCTAGCCTGCTGGACGGACCAACAACTTTCCGTCAGTCCCGACTCCGTTCTCCAATCCCTCCCGTCTCGCCCGCGCCTCTCCACCCAAACCCGCGAAGGAGAACCGCCCGCGTCCGTCCCTCGGCGCCACACGCGCCGGGTCCCGCGGTCTCGCCGCGCAGCCGGCCGCTCCGCCCCTCCCTCCCGCCGCGCCCGCCGCCCCCTGGCCGCAGGTGCCCACCTTGCTCGCAGGTGCCCTTGCTGAGCTGCGCGATGGCCTTCTCCCCGCGGGCCTCGGCGCGTAGGCTGGCGGCGCGCAGCTGGCACGCGTTGGCGTAGGTGGCGCCGTCGCTGCCGCACACCGGGTAGCGGCTCTTGCACACGCACACACCGCCCCCGCCCGCGCCCGCGCCGCCCGCCGCCGCCCCGGCCTTGCCCTTCCGCCTCTTGCGGCTCTTCACGCACTCCATGCCCTGCGCGCAGTGCCCCCTGCCGGCGCCCGCGCCCCCGCACGCCTCGCCCTCGGCGCGCGCGCACTCGGGGCAGCAGCCGCACGCGTCGCGGGTCTCGCCCAGCGGGCAGCCTCGCGGGGGCAGCGGCGGGCAGGCGGCCGGCTCGCAGGGCCCGCACGCGTCCGAAGAGGAGGAAGAGGAGAGGGGCACGAGCAGGAGCAGCAGCGCGGCGGCGCCCAGCAGCAGGGCGCGCAGCGGGCGCTCCATGGCGGGACGGCGGCGGCGGACGGAATGAGCGGGGCGGGCCGCGCGCGCCTTTAACCGCCGCCCTGCCCGCCCGGCCCGCCCTGCGGCCGGCCTCCGCCCCGGCGCCGCCCCCTGCGCCCCCAGCCTCGGGCTCCTCGCCTTACTGGCCCAGTCAGCCAGACGTCTAAATAACCACGAGGGCTTGAAAGATTAAGTTCTGCGCGGGAGCTTAATGCCATCACTCCAGGAGGCTGAGGCAGGAGGATCATAAATTCGAGCCCAGGCTGGACCGCTTTCGAAATCAAAAAGGCCTGGGGAGATAGCTCCGGGCTAGGGATGAAGGCGGTGGGTTCAATTCCCAGTAACGGGGAAAAAATCCGTGGCCCACTAATACTTTATGGTATGGGAAACTCTTTTAGGAATAAACCGTTAAGCGGGAAAGATGTGGATTTGGGGACGACTTGGTCCCAGGTCCAGTGTGATCCTGATGAACCAAGCTGAAAGCACAGGTCTTTGCGAACCATTTTCTTTTAAGGATCCTCAGAACCTTGCTCCTGCTCTTGTTAACGTGAAACTTTGTGATTTAAAAAAAGGAAGAAAGAAAGAAAGAAACTTTGTGCTTTCTTATGTCAAGTCAAGCTTGCGTTTTGGTGCTGCAAAGTGAACCCAGGGCCTGGAGGCGAGCATTTTACCCGAGTAGCTACAGGGTCTGGCTGAATTCCCCAGGGTAGCCTCAAGCTTGTGATATTCCTGCCTCAGCCTTCCAGGAGCTGGGATTACAAAAGAATGCCAGTCCCTTCAGGAGCCCTTGCAGCTCGGCAAGGGAAGACAGCAATGTGGATCCCAGTCGTGGAAGGGATCCCCATCGTGGAAGGGATCCGCTGCGAGTGACAGCCCCGTCAAGCTGGAGGACTTGAAAATAGGAAGTGATGTGTTATTCCGAGAAAGAGGAAAAGAAAGCCTTTAAGGAGAAATTTCACGACTCTGTTCTTCAGGAAAGATGTCAGCTACCCAGGTTCTGTTTAGTGAGACAGAGAACGTGGAGACAGGGTTATGGCACAGGCATAGGGACGCGGTTTGACTTCCTCCACACGAACCTGCAGCTTTCTTTCCTTTCTCTGACTCCCACTGATGAGTTCCTCTGGTACTTCGTGGGAGAGCGGTGGTAAGGGTGGACTCCTTGTCCCCACCTCAGCCTCAGGGGGAAGTGAGATCGCTGTCCTCTGAGTGTGAAGTTGGGTGCAGGTTTTCATAGATGGTTGGTCTCGTCAGGTTGTGGAAGTTTCTTTGTGTTCCCAGTTCGGTGAGCATTTTTATCATGAAATGGTGTTGAATTTTGTCAGATGCCTTCTCTGCATCACTTGGGTTGACAACTGAAGGTTTTATTCTATTATATGATGTCATCTAGTAACTCACTTTTGAATGTTAAGCCAAACTTGCATTCCTGGATCAAATCCCACTTAGCTATAGTGTGCAACCCTTTTTTATGTTTCTGGGTTGGATTTGCTAATATTTTGTGAAGGGTTATTTTTATACCCGTTTGCACAGAGATACTGGACTCTTCCTTGCTGTCTTCATCTGTGGGATTATCAAGGTAATCCTGGCCTCTCACAGTGAGTTAGGAAGTGTTCCCGTTTTTGTTTTGGGATGAGTTTGTCAAAAATTGGTATTAATTCTTCTCTACATGTTTGGTAGCTTTTATGAGTGAAGCTATCTGGGCCTGGGCTTTTCTTTATGGGAAATTTATTGATTATTAATTTGATCTCATTATTTGTTGTAGAGCTATATTAGTTTGTAGGAATGCTATAATGAAGTATTATAGGATGGGTGGGCTTAAATGACGGGAATTGATTTTCTCGGGGTTTTGGAACCTAGAAGTCCAAGATCAGTGTTCTAGCAGTGTCATTTTTCATGGTGAAACAGTAAGGAAAGATTTATTCCAGGCCTCTTTGGCTGGCTGATGGCCACCTTTATTGTTTAATTTGAGTTATCTGACTTTTTTAGCACACCAATACTATTCTGGTAGTAAATTAGTATGTACAGTTACAAAAAATGTGGGGTTGCTGCACAGAATATTTTTGAATATAAAAAGTACGTGTAGAATCCTTTCCACAGTTTGATATAATAATGCTCAAACTCAGAAGAACAGCAACATCAAGTGACTGAGGAGAGCGAGCTGGCTGTGTCTGCAATTCATGATTTACATCGTTTTGAGTGTGTGGAGGGTTCAGTCTCCTTTCAGTTCCTATAAGCCTGAAACGGGACTGACAGCCGAGAAGCCCCCGGCTCCGGTCTCCCAAGCCAAGGAGAGGAAGTCAGTGGCCTGGCCGATGGCCACACTGTTTCTGCTCTTCAGACTGTCGTCCCTCTGTGCAGGCGCGAACTCCAGACAGTGATCAGGAAGAAACAGACAACACGAGTAGACTTGTTATGGGCTAAGTGGTGTCTTTCATGCCCCTAAGTGTATCTAGTGAGGCTCAAGTTGCCGGTGCCTAGAAACATGACTGTCTTTGAAGAGGTGATTAAATTAAAATGAGACCATAAGGATGGGGCCCTGACCCAACAGGTTTGGCGCCCTGCAATTACAAGAGAGGGAGGAGGTGCGTGATGTGTTACCTCGCGAGGAAAGGCAGGTGAAGCTGCAGTGAGGCCAGCAGGAGAGGCCTCGCTTGTGTTACCTGCCAGAGCTGCCTCGCCTTGGTCTGGGACTTCCAGTCTCCGAAACTGTGACAAAGTACATTTCTATTGTTTAAGCTACCCAGTCCGCAGTGCTTTGTAATAGCAGCACCGGTCAGCTCATATGCCCACCCCATAACTTGCCAGCCAGTGACTTCAGGGAGCTATTGCTGAGAGCCTGCTCTTTCTCTGCCCTGTCCCCTTCCTCCCTCCCATTGCTCGTGCCTGACCTCAGTCCCTTTCCCTGGAGGAGAGGTACTGAGACACAGCAGTTCCTGCTTAGCACAGAGGGTACATTCTAAGACTCTCAGTGGGTGCCTGGACAGTGCCAAACTCTATATAGACGATGTTTTTTCCCCATATATGGATTTAATTTATAAATTAGGTGCTGTACGTGATTAGCAATAATAGCTAGTAATAAAATAGAACAATTATAACACTGTTATTTAAACTGTATGAAGAGTTGCTTATTTGGGGATTTTTTCTTTCAGTCCTGGGATTGTACCCAAGGCTGCGAACCTGCCAGGCAAGCCCTCTCCCACTGAGCTAACTCCCTTTCAATTTGTTCTGAGACGAAGCCTGGCCAAGCTGTCCAGGCTGGCCTCGACCTTCTCATGCTCCTGCCTCAGCTCCACGAATAGCAGAGGCTGTGGCTGAGCACTGCTGTGTGCAGCGTGGAGTTTTCCCTTTCATACTCTACTGAGGGCGACTGAAACCGCAGAAAGCAGAAGCGCGGCTAAGCTCTAATCTTCAGTGATGGAACCGTTCCTGCTTTCAGGCAGTACCCAATGTGGGACGACCTCCCGCTTCCTCAACCAGAAGTCAGATTGCAGGCTGGCTTTTGGGACCTTTCCCTGCAGACGTGGCCGTGGCTCCTCGGGTGTCATCCTCCTCTGCTGCTGTGACAGTAGCAGGGTGGCCAGCATGCTCTTTGCCCGAAGGCAGTGTCTCAGCAGAGATCTGCCCCACAGTTGCATTTCTTCTGTCCTGGTTCCGCTCATCATTCCCCCGCCTCGGCCAAGGGGTCCTTGTAGAACCTTAGCTGGGGGCCCAGGTGTTTGTGAGCAGCTTCTTGGTGCAGCATTTCCAAACCCCGCTCAGGCAGCAAACTCCACAGCACCAGTGGGAGAGCCGTGGTGGCATGTGGTGGCCTCTGCTGCTTCCTCTGCCTGGCCTGCCCTCAGTACACATCCCCAGTAGGTGTCTAACCAGTTCGGAATGGGGCCTGGGGTCCTTTGTGTCCAACACCACAGGCACTGGGCTCCTCCTCCTCGCTAGGCTGGCTGGAGCAGGCAGGAGAAGGGGAAGCAGGCGTAGGTGGGTAGGGGAGAAATCTGTTCATCCCTTGTGCTTTCACAGTGAGATGGATGGGGTGGTGTGTGAAGGTGATGAAACCCCTTAACATGAGTTCTTGTCCAATTTGCAGTATTTTTTTAAAGAAAATAATGTGGAGAGCACACAGCACGTGTAGTTTTTTTGTTGCAGTTCCTAGAGCCACTTTTAGGGAAAGAAAAAGTGGTTCTGTTTAGCTGTGTGTGGTGGCGGTTGCCTGTCATCATTACTGTGGCTTCGGGTCCCCTTCTCTCCATCCCTTGTGAGCGGGAGATGATTGGCCGGGATGGCATATGGCTGATCATTCAGCCAAGTTGGACGGTGCGGGGGGGCGGCATGCTGGTGGCTGTCACTTGGACATGTTCTGCCAACCAGCTGAGCCGAGTAAAGTGTGCCTGTGCAAACCTGGGAGCAGTTGCCAGCTGTCTGAGGTTTTGCACACCAGACCCAGGACTTTGCACTGGAGTTTACCAGGTACAACCAAAATATATGGTGAATGTTTAAATTTTAAAAATTATTACAGTAAAAGACATGTTACCATTAATTCCCCCCAAATACTCCCCTGGCATGGAACACACTTATCCCATGATTCTTGATACTTTCTGAAGCAGTTCTGGAAGTTCTCTTTTGTGTGGTTCTTTTTTTTTTTTGAGACAGGGTGTCACTGTGTAGCCCAGGTTGGCCTTGAGCTCGTGGTGATCCTCCTACCTCAGCCTTTCAAGTGCTGGGATTATAGGCATGTGACATCATGCCTGGCCTATGTCTTTATGAATTGTGATAAAAAAAGAAATACAGGGCCTGCTGCTGCTGAGTGGCAGCCAGTGGAAAGGCAACTCATTAAAGCATTATGACAGGTCCTTACCCACCTTATTCACTGGCTCTTCCCACAGTCATAGTGACCACAAAGGTAAATATTTTAAATTGACTTAAGGCATCAAAGCATCTATCACAGCATAACTAGAGACACTCATGAAACGGAACTTGTAGAACTGCTTCAGAAAGTGGTAAGAATGGTGGAATGTGTTTGAATTGAGGGGGAATATTTTAAAGGTGAATGAATGGCAATTTTTAAACTGTGATTTAAAAAGTTTTTATATATTTACCTTTGTTTTCGATTATGCCACATTTGATGACAGTGTACCCCTGCGGGGTGACGGGAGCAGCCAGAGTGGGTTTGTGGCATAGAAAGAGCATTACAGAAGAGGAATGGATTTGAGTAGAGGAAGGTTAGAAGAACAAAGGCGCCAGGTATGGTTGCGCACACCTGCAATCCCAGCACTCAGGAGGCTGAGCCAGGAGGAGTGCTGTGAATTTGAGGCCAGGCTGGGATACAAAGTGAGTTCAAGGCCAGCCTGAACTCCATAGTGAAACCTTGTCTCAAAAGGACAAAAAAAAAAAAAGCCAGAGATGTAACTCAGTGGTACAGCGCCTGCCTGGCAAGCACAAGGTTTTGAGTTGGATTCCCAGTACCAAAAGCAAAAAGAGAGTGAAGGTGATTTCCACAGTGCAGGGGCCCCCATCAGTCCATGCAGTACATTGATGGGAATCAGAAAGCAGCACCTTCACTGGGCAATTGCAGCACAGAAGGCTCAAGACTTGCTGAGCCAGCAGAGTCGTTTCTTCCTCCTGGAAGTGAGCCTGGCTGTGCCAGGTGCATGCCCAGGCTGGGGAGAGTCACACACAGCCTCATCCAGGCTCTTGGCAGGGCCCTCATGCAGTATGCAGCCTGCTATTCCTGCCTGGCCATGTTTGTGAGCGAAAGGGCACACTGGTTATGATTACTGGGGACAAGAGCAGGGATTGTGACTGTCTTGGACAGGGAAACATGGTGCCACTACACAAAGGAGAAGGAATGGGAGTTCTTAGGCCTTAAATAGCAACTAGTGCTGGGCATGATGGCATTTGCATGTTGCCTGTAAATCTAGCACTCTGAAGCTGAGGCAGGAGGATCATAAGTTTGAGCCCAGCCTGAGCAACTTAGTGACTTAGTAAGACCCTGTCTCAAAATAAAAATAAAAATAACTGGGGATGTAGTGCAGGGTCCTGGGCTCAATCCACAGCACCCCCAACACGCGTGCACACACACACACACACACGCGCGCGCGCGCGCAGTGACCAGCTATGAGAGGAAATTAGGAAAACCCCTGATCAGTGAGATTCTCCCGTGGGGTCTGGGGCAAAGCTATTGCTAAGGCTGTTTGTGTTGGGAGACCTGATGAGCTTGACTTTCGGACTCTTCACAAACCACGTCTGCTCTTTTGGGACAGCTCTGGATCAGGACGGCCGCCTCACATTGTCACAGAGACACTGGGGTACGTGACTAAAATAAAGTCCCCACAATTGTTCTGCCCCTGTTTGTAAAGTCCCCCGCTGATAAAACCTCATGGTGAAGGAAAGGGCAGGAACTGGACAGAAACTGATTTCCTATCAGTATTCTGTATCTGTGCTCTTAAAAGAGCTACTGCTATGTAGGGAAATAGCTAATGATATAATTGAAAAAGGATTAATAGCCTATAAAGTGCAATATCAGAGAGCCTGAAGGACTCTCTCGAGGTCATTTAAAGCCAAGTGATGCAGAGCATGCCGCCAGCCCTGCACCTGCACCACCAGGGACGAAGAGGTACCTGAAGAACGCAGAATGAGGATGACTGCATAAAGTAGTTCGAAAGAGCAGCCCTGGGCTACGAAGAGCAACAGGGAGGTACCAGTCCAGGATTAAACAGACATTGAGCAGATGTCCTTGCACAAGTATTATTATTACTTTTGGTATCAGGCTTTGGCAAGGTTGGGGATCTGGCAGAGTTTTCTGTGGTCATTTCTGTTATCAGGCCTGTGTACATGAGAACTTCACAACCTCTGGTTTCCTTCATTTTCCATGTTTGGTTTGGGCTTGACAAAGTGACCGTTTTGATTCTGACAAGTTTGGCACTGTCAAGTTTCAGATCCAATTTTCTTAATGCCAGGCCATCTCCTTCAGTAGCCCCTTATCTAACAACGTTTACTAGAAACTTGTTTGTGTGTGTGTGTGTGTGTGTGTGTGTGTGTTACTTCCACTAAGGATTCACTCCATGATCTTGACATACCAGACAAGTCCTCTGAACAATCTACAACTGAGCTACACTCCCGGCCCTTTTTTCCTTTTTAAATTTTGTTTTGAGACAAGTTCTCACTATGTAGTCCAGGCTAACCTCAAACTTGTGATCCTCCTGCCTCAGCCTCCTGAGTAGCTGGAATTGTAGGCATGTGCCATCACACCCGACTAAAGTACTTGTTTTTAAACAGAGGTACAGATGTGCTCGAATAAAGGGGTGCTTTTGAAATCCTTTCTGTTGATTCTTATTCTGTGACATCCTCTCAGGAGAGGTGAGTGAATTATGCCTTGTTCTATATCCTTCCTCGTGGTTCAGAAGTGGCACTTTTGCCCTCATGTTCCTTAGACTCAGAGCTAAAAGCCCACAGATCATTGATGTCAATGGTAGTGGGCTTGACTGTCAAGGCCTTGAAGGCCGCAGATTGCCCAGAGCTTTCCTCCTGTGGAGAACGTGGCCACAGGGTAAGGCTGGGATGAGAAGACACAGTTTAAAACAGAAGGACTTCCTCACTCCCTGCCCCTCAGGGAGACCTGCACTGTCCTGGGTGTGTCCTGGGGAGGCCCAGCAGCCCCAGGGGTGGGATGCAGACCTGGTGGAAGTGTCTGGAGGTCTTCAGCACAGCACTGGGATGGGCAGTGATGTGGATCCCAGCAAACCTCCCGTGCCCTTTGCAATTAGAATGAAGTGCTGGGTGCTGCCAAGTCCAGGGAACCGGCATGAGGTGGGAGAGGAGCATGCTCCTGCTTCAGATGCCACTCAGAAGCCATCTTGGTGGATCTTTTTGGGTCACGTGACCATTGTACTGCTGTACTAATAGAGTTTTTGAGAAGCAGCCCATTGGGGTCTGAATAAAAGCTATTTTACATGTAACTGCCTTGAACCAACTGGAATACATAAAATTCTTAACATGGGCTTCTGGAGGCAGTTTCTGACTAGTCAAGGGTTTATGCTGTGAAAATTATTATGCAAAATGGATCCATTTCTAGCACATTCCACTGTCAAGGCCTGAAATGGAGTTGGGAGCCACGGGGGCAAAATGGTCAGGTTGTGGGCATCTGCTCCAGGATCTACCTGCTAAGATCAAGTTGATAAAAAACCCCGCTTAACTTTAAGGCTAAGTTTACTTAGCAGCTAACACACGACCCTTTGGAATTCCCTGAAGAAACTGAGCATTTACCTCAGCCCTAGACTCTGTTTTCTTTACAACAGGAACCGGCCTCCGCATGCTTCCCTCCTGGGAATTGCCTTGCTTCTGAAGCCCAGCCAAGTCTAGGATCCTGGCTGACGCCACTGCCGCAGTTTTAGACGTTTGCAAGCTGTCTGCAGGAAGCCCAGCTCCTTCTCTCTGGCCGCCTGGGTTTGGACCATGCTCCGTGTCTCTCGTCGGGTCCTCCACAGACATGTCTGCATGCCAGGCTGCCCTCCTCCATCCCCGCTGCAGGAGCTCCCGCCTAGCTGCCTTCCCGATCTTCCTTCTTTCCTTGCAGAGTCCATCCTGTCCCAGCTCCCACATTTCCCCAGTCCATCCATCCTCCCGGCTGGCCGAGCTCTGCCTTGGCCAAGCCCTTTCCCCGGAGGCTTTTAGGGTAGGCGGAAAATTAAACTCTAGGCCAGGGCTCATTTGGAATCTGGCTGCTCTATTCTCTTCTAAGATGTGTTTGGAGACTTCAGGACCCACAGGAGGCAAAGGCGTTCTTCTCCTGGCCCAAGAGCCAGAGGGGGCCAGTGAGGCCCTTGCTTCCTGCTGGAAGAGTCTCAGGTCTGGTGTCTCTGTGGAGTGCTATTCACCTTAGCTCCTATTCTGTATCTGGCCACTGGGCCCTGAGAACCCTAGCATGATGACTCACTTTCAGAGCGCTTCAGCTCGTTGCATCTCCTGTACTCTGCTAGCTCAGTATGTGCATGCATGGGTGAATGAGTGAATTTTGTCTGTCTCCTGCTGATCAGTTTGCTGTTGCTCATCTTTTCCGTGCCAGATCTAGTGTAAGATGAAGGCTGTAGGGTATTTGGAACACCCTTCTCTGCTCTGACCCCATGGGGAGAGAGAGGAAAGCAGCCAGCGGGGAGCAGGAAGCAGGCAGCAGAGCCCAGCCAGGCTCCGGACCTGTGTGTCTCAGTGCTCTAAGTACATGGAAAAATGCCGCTCTATCCTCAGACCAACCATAGCTCATTAAATAAATCCTCAGACCTTGGTTTAACTGTTAAGAAAGACGTTTTTGATAAAGAACATCTGCTGTTGTTTCCAATTAAATATTATACCACTAAACTTTGATTAAAAACTGGCTTAAAAATTTAATAGCCCTTTGCCTAGAAGACGGCTGAATGCACAAAGAAAAATGTCACTTATTTAAATTGTTTTTCCCCTCCTTTGTTGCTCAGTTTTAACTGGATTCCCATAATGACAGCTTAAAACCCACGCAATTTTGGATGCAGTAAATTGAGATGCAGAAGTAAGATTACCACACCAATCCTGCTGTTCTCACTCTTTCACTATTGATACCTCGTTTCATTTTTATGCTTTAATTAAACTGAGCATGTTTTATGTTTCAGTTTGCTTTAAAACAACTGCAGTGCGTGTAATTGACACTATTTCATCTCTGTTAGAAAGTGCTGAGTTGGATCAAACACACCAGTTCCATTTCCTTTTATATTTAATCTATGGAAAAACTAAGACAGAAATAATATGAAATTGTATTTCTTTTCCAAGTTTCTCTGTTAGGAGAAAGTAACTACTTAGTAGTTACTAGTAAAGACTGAAATAAAACCTGTATTTTTAGCATAATTCTTACCTATATAAAAGTAGATTTTAGTAGTGTAAAGTACTTTTACTTAATGCTTTTTTCCAAATGGTGTGTAACATATAATAAATACATCATTGCTATTCCATGTGCTCCATCTAAGGCATAAATCTTCAAACATAATTTAATGCATTTTTATTCAAACTGTTGGGTTTAGACTAAATATTTACATTGAGGAAATGATATTATGCTATATTGCTATAGAATAGAGGTTGGCAAACATTTTATAAAGGGCCAGATAGTAAATTTTTCAACTTTGCAGGCCAGACTATCTCATAATTACACGTCTGCTGGTGCAGTATGAAAGCAACCATAACTGATGTGTAAACTGATGATTGGATTTGTTCCAATAAAACTTTATTTACAAAGCAGGTGGCAGTCTGTGTGTGGCCCAGGAGCCGTACTTTGCTGATGCCTATTATCAAGGATAATGAACGAGTCCTAGGTAGAGTTTGCAGCTGAGAAAAATCAACAAGTCAATTCATGATCTAGAGCCCAGAATCTACTTTTGTTACTGTAAATATATTTCAGTTTGACTTGTAATAGTTTGTATTAATTTACTCTGTTGATTCCAACATTAAAATTTCCACCCACATCTTGTATTTTAAAGTAGGGACCCAGGCTTCTCAGCAATTTGCAAGTCTAAATTAAGTAGTCAAGTAATTATCCTAATTAAATTTTGCTATTTTCTCTTGCATAGTGGTCACAGCATGTTTGTTTTGTGCACAAACTTGACCTGCCTGAAGCTGGATTTTGTAAGCTCTCAGTCTCATACCACTGCACTCAAAGTTCCAGTTGTGGGTGGGAAGAGGGTCAAGTATTGTGAAAAAGCCGAGGCACGTTTGCTGAATGTGTTTTGAAAATTGTATGTTATTATTTTGCTAATAAAAAATTGGAAAGTTATTTCTCCTAGTCTTTTGTGCAGCATGATGGCTTTTTCTTCATACACGGATGTGCCCGAAGAATGTGCCGTGTGCCTGGCCCACATTCCTGTGATGTTTCCACGGGTCTTTACCACCCATAGCTTTCTGCAGACACAGCATTCTTACTCTAGAGCAGTCACTGGCTTCCACGTCCACTGCATGGTGGCAAAATAGCTGCTTTGTGGTCTGCGGCTGCTGACATGAGTGTTCCTTATTCGTGGATGTTGCCTCAGTGAAAAATCAGAGCCTGGAGATGTTCGTGTCCAAAAGAATGTGGGCACACCTGTACGCCACTTGCCTGTTCTATGCAGGGGCCAACACAGAGGCAAAGCCGTCCTCTGCCTTCAGCTCCAATGTTTTGCCACGTAGGTGACACTGTCTTGTATGTTCAAGACAGTGTTGATTGTTACTCTGCAATAGGTTGTGGGAGAAATTAGCATTTATATGCCATTTCATTGAGGGTATAGTGTGTGAAAGGAAGTTTGAACTTGTTACACTCATCCTACGAGGTAGGAGTTATTATATACATTTTTCAGTGCAAGAGATTGAATCCAGGGCCTTCATAGACTGTTTAAACATTTTTTTTGAGTGAGGACCTGACTGAGTCACTAAACTGCCCAGATGAACCTCACACTTGTAATTCTCCTACCTCAGCCTCTCCGAGTGCTGGGTAATTAAGAGTGTACCACCACTGGAGTTCCTGGTGCTTATGGAGAGAAAGGCAGAGAGACATACTATCGATTTGTCTTTTGTGGAGATAGGGGTTGAACTCATGGTCTTGTGCATGCCAGGCAAGTGCTCTACCACAGCCTGTCTTGGTTATTATTTTCTCATTGCTGAGACAAAATATCTAATACCTGAAATGAAGGAGGGAAAGATTTAGTTAGCTTATAGTTTGTGAAGGTTTTAGTCCATACTTTGCTGGCACCCAGGCAGAGTGGCACACAGCAGAGGGCAACAGTTCATGGTGGCAGAACAGCAAAGCCACAAGAGCAAGAGAGAGGAGTGCCAGAGAACAGCAAGCCCTTTTCCTTCCTTTATACTGTAAGCCGGCTACCCCCACCTAGGGGATGTGTAGCACTCTCATGATCTCCATGCCCTCCTCTTGCACAGGCGCAGGATGAACACAAAGTAAGCACCCTGGCTCCCTGCTGAGTCACATAGTTAACCTTCTAAACTTCTCTCTTTTTTTTTTTTGGTGGTACTGGGGATTGAACTCAGGACCTTGTGCTTGCCAGGCAGGCACTTTTTCCACCGAGCTATATCCCCAGCCCTAAACTTCTCAAATTGACACAATGAACAACATCCCAGAAGGGTAAGGGCATGTCCTTTTCACCCAAGATGCAGAACTGCTGAGTCACTCAGCCAGGCCTCTGGACTCCCCAAGTTGACAGAATATATCAACCATAACACAGCCCAAAGCCCAGAGAATTTCAGTGACCTGCAGAAGATGGCAAAGCTGGGGAAAGGTGGGCTGACATTCACACTCAGGGCGCTTTGGAGCCGAAGCCCTTATCTTTCTCTTATGTTCTATTTTCATATAGCTGCAGCTCAATGGCTCTCAATGCCTGGAGCTTATCACAGCCTCTACAGCAGACCCTGGACATAGACATTTATTTGCAGACTTTCCTCTTTAGCAGTTTGAAGTTTACAGCTAGATTAAGCAGAAAACACAGACAGCTCCTTTCCACAGCCCCTGGATGGTGCATTTGTTACCATGGATGAGGCAGTGTCCACACATTCTCACTGAGAGCCCGTGGTGCACACCAGGGCTCACTCTTGGCATTGTACACTGTGAGTTTTTTTTTATAAGTTTATTTCATTTTATTTTTTTTATTTTAAAGACAAAAGAATGGAGACATATAAACCAGAATAACACATAAACAATACAGGAAATACAATATTATACAGAAGATAGTAGGGAATTAGCACTGGATGCTGTATTACATAAAGTTATCTTCACATCTGTTAACATAAAAACAATAAAGGAAATACAAAAATATAGAGAACATTCTAGGGAATTAGCTCTTGATGCTGTATTACATAATGTTATCTTCATGTTTGTTACTCAGTTATACAGATGATGGCTCATTTGATTAATCAATTTTCTCCACCCTCATCTCTGTTGTTCTACCACCCAATCAGTCATCTTCCCTGTGATAATAATTGTACTTTTGGGTTTATTTACACCCTTGTACTCTCACCTTGGGAAGAGACATAGCTGCTTCAAATTATGCTATAACATATATGGGTGTATACAAATTGCTATGGCAGGAGGTGGAAAAGCACCCCTGCTCAAAGACAGTAGATAGGCAGGGAACCGGGTTCGTTACGGTCAAGGCCCCGCTGACAAGCCCTCAAGGCCACTGGGAGTCCAGTCAATTCAACGAGGTTACCCAGCGAACCACCAGGCTTCGCCCTGATACATGGCATCCGGAGGTCCAGTTGAGTCCTCAGGGTCTTCCAAACAGACCTCTGAGATCTGCCCATGTCTGCCAGGGCCTGGTCGAGTCCATGGTGTCGCCCCGAGTGGATCTCCAGGCTCTGCCCCAACTCTGTGCCCCTATCTCCACGCTGCCGGAGGCCGGGTCAAGTCCATGAGGTCGCCCTCGGTGGACCGCCCGGCTCTGCCCTGTCGCCACTCTGCTGGTGGCTGGGTTGAATCCACGGGGTCACCCCAAGCAGACCACCCAGCTCCGGGCTGGGTCAAGTCCATGGGGTCGCCCCCAGTGGACTGCCCAGCTCCGCCCCGTTGCCGTGCTGGCAGGGGCTGGGTTGAGTCCACGGGTGCCCCCAGCAGACTGCCCGGCTCCGCCCTGCCACCACGCTGCCAGGGGACCAGTCAAGTCCACAAGGTGCCCCCAGTGGACTGCCCAGCTCTGCCCCATTGCCATGCTGCTGGAGGCCCCGTCCAGGTCTTCAGGGTTCTCATGTAGCCTGGGGGGAGCCCATCCCCCCATCAGGCTACTGAGCTCCCTGTCAAGGCCCCTGGGTTCCCTTATAGTCCACTAGCGTCTCCCTGTAGGCTGCCTATGACTCTTTGAAGGCTGTCCCCACCCAGTAAGAGAACCGGGTCTGCACCCTAATTCCAGGCCTTCACCTCCTCCCACCTCCTGATCTCCAGTATTGCCATTCCCCACTTCTTGCAGCTGGGCACTGGGTGAACTTACTATACTGGGCACAAGGGCATGAGATGTCCCCCATCCGTGCTCACTGTGGTAGTCCAGGGTATGTACTGAGTTTAGTTATTAGTTCTAGAAGAGAGTTGGAGGATTTTCTCGGGTCTGCTGTGTAGAGTATGTTATTGTTTCTCGGACTCCTAGACTGCTGCTTTTCGTGTAATTTGTTGCTGTGGGTTCATACAAGGTTCATATATGCAAGCAATATGGAGACCCTCTTGGTGCCCGTATTAGTAGTTTGGGATGAGTCCTGAAGCCCGGGGACTCGTCCCATTGCTATCAGGAACAGGTGGTGATTGCGCAGGCTGCCGAGGCTCAAGGTGCTCACAGAGGGAGTTCAGGGTGGGAGCTGAAGCCCGGTAACTCAGCTCATGCTTCCTGCTTGGTGTTGGAGTGAGAAGGGCGTGGGGCCATGTGATCCACCTCAATCTGCAGCTCTCTCTTGCTGTGGTGCTCCAGTTCCCGTTTGTTCCTTGGCTGGATCCCTGGGAGTTGCTGTGGCTCTGGGGTCACTGCCGGTGCTCTCTGCTGCTCTCTGCTGGTAGTTGCTCACACAGAGGAGAGGCAAGAGGCCATAGCCTCGGGGCAGGCATAGAGCTGGGTGTGGTGGGCTGTGTACTGGTTGCTTTGACTCCCCAGGCTCTGATTAGGAAGGTTGCTGCAGGGTGGGGATTCTGTTTCAGTGGCTGTTGTAACTTCTCATCCTCACACTGGGTTCGACAACAGCTCCCAACCGCCATTGTCTCTTTTCCTGGCTGCACCCTCTCCTCTCCAGACCTAGACCAGCTCTTGGAACTCTGCTCTCCCTTGACGGAGTTGGGAGGCTGCCATGAGTGTGGGTCTCCGAAGCTGAAGCTGCAAGTGCCGGAATGAGGGAGTGGGCTGAGGGTGTGTTTGGAGTGGTGGCTTCCTCCTTCTCCGCCTCCTCTCCCTCCGACTGCACCATGGTGGCCCTCCAATCCTTTCCTCCAGAAGAGGTCTTGCTTGGTCTTTCCGAGGGCTTCAGTTCCCACTTCAGATCCTTCCTGGGTTCAGGGTACACACCTCTCTCCTTTCTGTCCTTCTCATATTGCTATATTCCATTGTCTGGGTGGCAATCCTCCAGGAGGTTCCCTCTCTGCTGCCTACCCAGTTACCATCTTCCCAGAAGTCCTCCACTGTGAGTTTAGACAAGTGTAGGACAGCACATGACCCACGTTAGAGTATGATACACAGCCCTGCCCTAACAGCCCTGAGACTGGCCTATTTATTCCTCCTTCCCCACTAACCCTTGTCAGCAGCTGGTCCCTTTGCTGTCTTTGTGATTTGCCTTTCCCAGTATGATTCAGACTTGGATCCTATACCAGGTGGCCTTCACAGATTGGCTTCTTTCACTTCACGAAATGAATACAAGTTTCCTCCAAGAAGGTGGATATTTTTCCGAACATGCCAGATGATGCTCATGCATAGCCAAGACCACCAACAATGGCTTTAGATTGGTTGCTAAGTGGCCAAAGCTTATCTTCTGTCTTAGTTTCTTTTCTCTCATTGCTGTGATGAAATACCCGATACCCAAAGTTAAAGGAGGAAAGGTTTAATTAGCTCACAGTTTGTAGAGGTTTCAGTCCATAATGGGCAGGTCCAAGGCAGGGTGGCACGGCAGAGAACAGTCATGGTGAGCAGAAGTTAGCAGAGCAACAAGGGAAGATAAGTCTCTTTCTGCCCCCTTTTCTCATCCAGATTGCTGGGATTAGGGTGGTGCCAAACCAATCAGTGGACTGATCCAGCAATCACCTACCCTTAATCCCAGCATTGGATCATGAATCAATCACAAACTCTAGATTCAGCAACCTCTGAAAAGCCTGCCTGCTATGACTGCATGAGGCCTTGAGGAGACCTCTAGACACAAACCATAACATCCTCCACAACCCCGCTGTGTCTCTGTGTGTTGCTGTACACAGCCCCAGCACTCAAATATGGCCGTGCGCAGGGGCTAGGGCCCTCCATGTGAATATGCTCAGCGCAGCCTCATGCACCCATCGGGTGTCCTCCGTTAGCTCCATTTTACTGTGGGTTCAACTTCAGATTATCGCGGAGAGAGGCTTTGTGAGGCATCTTATTATCCGATTGTTACCTTCCTCTTGAGAAGAAGCCTGGAGCAAGTCCCCTGGAGACGATGAACCAAGGTGGTCCCTGAGTTTAGAGAAAGGAGTTCAGAATAGCAGAATCTGGGCGGGAGATGACCGTGAAGCTGCATGCTGAAATGAGGTGGTAATGTCTGCAGACTGAAAGTGGAGTGAGCCCTTCTGGAAGAGAGGGAACAGCTTGATGCAGGAGCGGGAAGCAGGGAACTAACAAACACTTGAGCGCCCAGTGTCTGGATGGTGAGAAGGGTAGGCACTGTGTGGCACACAGCTGTGTGCACATGTGCAGCAGAGAGTAACTGCAAAGGCCACTGAGTCCCCTGAGGTGCACTTAGCTTCGTTCTTGACCCGTAGGTCCTTCAAGAGACCCAGCACCTCTCACAGCTCTTGAAAGGGGCCACCTGTGACTCCGTCCCTTCACCTGCCTGATCGGACCAAGGAAAAAGGCTGAAAGTACAGCCAGGGAGCCGACCAGATGATCGCTTTTGAGAATTTAAACCAAGGCACACAGAGCTTTCGTGGTATTGGACAGAGGACACGGACTGTGAGGCCTCATGCATTCACTGAGAGCTGGCAGGCTGTGCCGTGCTCTTCCAGGGCTGCGGCTGCAATGGTGTGGAGGACAGTGTCCTCCTCTCCTGGAACTTAGAGTGAAGTGGGAACTGAACAAGCACATGTACAGGGAAATTTCAGAGGTAGCAAAGGCAATGAGGAATCAGGACAGCTATTGTCAATAAGAGGAGGGGTTTGAGAAGGTGACAGAGGCG
>PVLD010014106.1:37404-53675 GCA_004027595.1 Dinomys branickii | reverse complement strand
TTGCAGATAGGCCACTCAGGTTTTCCTCCCTGGGTGGAGCTCCTTCCCCCCTCACAAAACCCGTTGGGGCGCCTAAGTAGGTCTTCCCACCCGGGAGATCCTGCAGTCCTTGAAGCTGCTTTGATGTCTCTCGCTGGGCTGAGCTTCTTCCCGATTCAGGAAAAACCGGTTAGAGCGTGCACTTAACTCACCCTGTGATCGTGCAGACAGGAGTGCCATTCAGATGTTTTTCCCTGGATGGAGATTTTCCCCGATTCAGAAATCCCACCGGCCGGTCGCTGTTGCTCCAGTTCGCGCAGCGCTGGCTGTGGGGGTGGGGCTCTGAGCGGGATCCCGGAGCGCTGCCCAGTTTGGCGCAGTTTGTCCCAGTAGCGCGTTCTCTGTCGGGTTCAGGAGCTGAAGCTGTTCTTCCCTCCACACTCGCTCTCTCGGCTGGTCGTCTTCTTCCCGGAAGTCCTTATTTCTGTCTTCATATTGTTATATTTCATTGTTTGGGTGGTAATCCTCTAGGAGGTTCTCTCTCTGCTGCCTACCTGGTCGCCATCTTCCCGGAAGTCCCCTCTATCAGACTATCAACACTGGTTGGGAAAAACACCTTTTCTATTTCTATGATCATGTTACTATCCCTGTTTTACAGAATGTCTAAGTTGATATGCCCTCATTTTCCACCTATCTTTTGGGTTTCTCTGCTTCAAGTGCTTCTCCACCTCCAGATAACAGCATTTACTTTTATATTGTTGAACATATTCAGAAAGAAACAAATAATTAAATTAGCCCCTTGTAGTCAGAGCTACTTTGGTTTAGATACTTTGGTCTAGGATTGCTAGCAATGTGTGCTTTTACTGCAATAAATTTCTTGAATATTCACTGTGTACTTGATCACTCTTATAGACATGATAACAACAGTCTATCAAATTTCCTGCTGCATGGTATTGTCATTTTCTGATTCTTTTCTTCTTTTTGCACACTAGACTGTGAGCTTCCTGAAAGCTGAAATTGTTGCTTTTGCTTTTATTTCCCCAAACATCATTATCTAGTAATTAAAACTTCTGGAGCGAGGTTAAAATCAAAATGGAGTAAAAGTTCAGGAAAAAGAAATTGTTAAAGGGCCGGGGATAAGGAAGAAGAGACTAAGATTGAAGAGGGCATTTCTGAGTTAAAATCCAATAAACAGTCTGGTGTGATGATTAAAGTTGCAGATAAGGTGTGACCTGTGACAGTACTCTGCTTGACACACATGCCTCTTTTAATTAGCTCAGGAGCAGTAATTTGTAAAAGGAAACCCTTTTGAAGGACGTAGCCAGGGGCAAAATTCTCACCTTGCTTTTGACAAAGAAATCAAGAGCTAATTGCTAGCAACCTAATGATTCCAAAGCACTTCTGGTCTCAGAATTCGATGCCCAGAACCTGAACATCACACTCAGTTCCATGTCCAGACACAGCACGGCAAAAGGATCACGAGCTAAAACCTCAGCACGTCACTCCCCGCTGGGAAATCTTCTCTAGCTCCAGACTCATCAGCAATCTCCTTGATACTAGAATTCTTCTGTTCTTCCAAGTTTTATGTCCTACGTGTTTATTTATAACTGTAATCATTTTAATCCAAATTAAAGACACAAGAGTTGAAAATATCATCAGTACCAAAATGAATTTTCACCTTCAGATTAATAGCAAATTACACTAAATATGTCTTCCCTGTAATTACTAATCTCTCCAATAATCTGATTGTTATACACCTAGAATATTCTATCACACCACCTCTCACAACCAGGAACAAAGGGTCAACATCTTCCAAGTGGTATTTTCAAGATGCACAATAGCATTACTTCTAAGATATACACTGTCATTATTTCCAGGAAGCTTCAATTTGTTTATGGGGAAGCAAAATCTTCTAATGTCAGGAAAATCCCAGCATCACGCAAACTCTTCAAGGCATCTTGTAAAGAAGAAATGCACAGAAATGATTCCACTTTAATCCTAAGAAACCCAGAGCCTCTATCCAACTTTACCCAATATGTGATTGCAGCTGAACCATAATAGAACACTTTAAAATACACATCTAGAAATCTTGCCTGGAATTCCAAGTCACCATCACAATGGACACTGAAAGCCATCTCCAGGCCAGAGAGGTAAACTGTGCAATGTTCGACAGACCAACAGTGGTTCTTCTTTTTGTGTTACTAGAGGAGAGCTCCTCTCATCAGCAATCTCTACAAAATATTTCTCCTTCACATCTAAGAAATTCCTCTCCATCAGGCACAGCTAAATTAATCACAAACATGTTACAGCATAAGTAAGCTTTAGTTCATTAGGATATCTCTTATTTTTTTACTTAGAGATTTTACTCCCACTGTTTCCTTGCTCCTGATTCATTTGTGCATCCAGGTCTGGAGTGGTAGGAAGTGAGCAAAGGAAGAGAGGTTGGTAAATAGCCTGCCATCTCCAAGAGGGCACCTGGGTGAAGATCCTTCCTTGGCAGGCACAGTGCGGAGATGCTGAGTCACTAGGTCGCCTTAGGGTGAGTTGGCACTGCAATCCCTCATTGCAATCATTGTCCCCTAACCTTGAGTTACTTCTGTGGCATGAAAGCATCTACCAATGCTCTCCCCATACAAGCAGTCACCTCCCAGGGCTTTCCTGTCACCCCTCACTACAATCCTAGCTTCTGGCAGCTGTGTCCAAACTGCTAACTAGATCTTTGTTCCCTTTTTAACTGTACTGAAAAATGTTTTAAAAGGAATTTATTATATATATATATATATATATATATATATATATATATATATATATTAAATACACTATAAATTTTATATGTGGCCCAAAACAATTCCTCTTCACCCAAAAAAAAAGGACAGAGGAAAAGCTGGGCTGCAGGTTGGACATACCTGTGAGCATGTGTGAGCTCAAGAACTATGCTCTTTCCACAAGGCAAAAAATTACTTCTAGAGCAAGCAGCACATTCCAGGTAAACTGGAGTCACTGCCTATAGGCACAGTGTGTGTTTGTTTATCAAAGCAACTACCATGGCATTGAACTAAAATTATCCCAGTGTTTGCAGTTGAAGTGTAAATTTATTGCAGGTACCAGATCTTATCACTTTTTCAGGAGCATATGTATCATTTGATTTGAATTAAACTAAGCAAGAAAAACGATCCTACAAAGCTATAAATCTCTGGGTTACTCTTGCTATATTTTATGTGACCAAGATTTTTTTAAAAGCTTCATGAAACGCTTGTAATGAAAATTTTAAGCAATTTTTAAACATGAATTTTCTAGGACACTAAATTTATAAATGCAGGGCCAGGGATTTAGTTCAGTGGTGCATCGCCTGCCTGGCAAGCATGAGGCCCTGAGTTGGATTCCCGGTACCCCTCACAAAAACAAATGAATTTGTAGATGCAAAACCTGTATCTTTTTACTCATTTTTCGTTTATTACTAACACATATTTGCACTGCATGATGTTTACATCCATAGCTTACATCCATCTCAGGTAGCTGGTACCTGTACTTAATGCACCTTGATTCCTTTTATTACCCTTCCCTCCCCACCTTCCTCCCACCCTCCATCTCCAGATCCCTTTTCCCCATTTTTTTCAGCTCATGTTTTCAACATATAATGATTACATTCATTGCAGGGAGTTAGTCCCTGTCGCTGATAGTTTAAATCTTTGTATGCCCCTCCTCGCTCCTTCTCTCCCCCTCTCAGTTTCCTGGTCCTCTTCTCATTTGCAAAAGTTCTATCCCCCTGTTTCCTCTTTTCAATTTCTTTGCTGTTTATACTATGGATAACTCAAATGAGAGAAGCTACACAATATTTAACCTTGTGAACTTAACATTGTTTGCAATGTATGTTCATTTTCTTACTGGGAAACTCATATCTTAATCTTTAGTGCTGCTGACACTAGCTTTTACAAAAACATGCACGTGTATCAATAATAATGTATGTGCAGATTCTAATTCTTTGACCTACTTCAATGTTGTTTTATTCAACTGCTATAATAAGATGCTCTGAGTAAAACTGAAACTGTAATGCTTCTCGCTTATACAGTAAATATGGTAGCACAAAACAGGATTACAAAAGATTGTGCCTGCTTGGGTAAGCAACGGTTAGGAAGCAGAAATGTAGCATACTTTCTATGTTAATTACAGTATAAAGTGATAAAGTCTAGAAACTAAGCAACTGAGTAATTGTTTAATAGAAATTACTTTGAGTGAAAGAACTAATCATCTCACTTTTTGTTTTAGACAATTAATCATAGAGTATTAGTACCTAATGCTTTATACTAATGATAGAAATTCTCATGTAAAAGCAATGTAAGTCCAGCTCTTTGCAGTGGGTCTTGATGATTGTTTGATTTCTGAGTAGACAAATCTTCATTGATTATGTTCTGTAGAACTGACCATGTCCATAAGAATCAAATACTATCAAAGTGTATTTTTCTAACACTGGCCTAGACCACCTTCTTGACCATGAAAATTCATAAAAGAACTGCCAGAGGTAGAACTTTCATATAATAGGAAAACTTAGCTTCCTCTAAAGAGGTGAACCAGGGTGTGGCTTGTGGCAAGTGCAGTATTGCACCCTGTGCCTTGTTTCCTCATTCATTCCACAGCAGTTACTGACCAAGCACAGTATGTGAGTGGATCTTTCCGTGGGAACTGACCACCAGAGTATATATTCTAACATCAGAGGTCACAGCAGCCTTGAGACAGTGGCTATACAAGCTGTCTTAGTCACTTCTTTAAATATTCTATTTAGAGAAATGGACTGAATTGTAATATGAAAACTGAATATGCAGATTCTCCAGAGCATCATGGTGTCACTGCAAAAGTCTTAAACTCACCTATAAATAAGCAGATGTAAATGACCATGATCAAAAGCCTCTTGTCCATGAACACCGAAATGCAATTCAGTGAACTCTTCACTTTCCAATCATTCCCTTCTTTCCTGAAGGCTTTGGACACTGCAGCCTCTTCTCCACTCCTTTCATTGATTTATCCATATGTCTCAGCCAAACAAGATTGCTTTTCTGTTGCTATGCTGTGGGATGATAACTAATGTAAAGGAATGAACTTATAAGTGAAACTTCTAATGACAAGAAGAGGAAACAAAGCAAAAAGTATCTGCGAATAAGCTAACAGAGACATTAAATTCATAGTATAATTTCCAACACAGTCTATACATGGATAGATCAACAATACTCTAAATATGTACAATTTAAGTCTTTGGCATCACATAGAGAAAACACGTATTAAGTTTGCCAGGGACTCATTCTTTAGAAGATGCAAAATAATCTTGAAATGAAACAAAACACTATTTGCAGGCTATAGGTCTTAGGAGACCTGTTTGAGCAGATAAAAGTCAAAGAAATCGTCCATTATCTCGTCTCTTGCCTCTTATACTTGGCCTTGAGCATTATCCTAGACCTCCTTTGAGCCAGATATTCTGGTTATGTACCCCACAAATTTTATACTCCTCCTATCACAGCAACAAATAAACTTTATTCCTTGCTAGACTGGAGCTTAAAGCGAAACTGTCTTACTGCCTAGCGTTGCAGTCAGTAAATACTTACTGAAGCAATGAATGAACGCTTAGAGAGCAGTGGGGACTTCCCAAAAGGTGAAAGTATCTAAGAGGAATTTGTCCGCTCCTGATAGGTGCTCCTGAAGCACCTTATAGAGGATCAATTCACAGCCCTTAGGGAACATACAACTACTATGAACACAGGCTTCTTTGAGGAACGAGGCATCCAACTCCACTTTCCTCCCCTGTGGAGACAAAACATGGCTGATTAGCTCACCTCACTCCTGCCCAGGCTTGGTTCTCAAGAGTCCAACAGTCCATTTTACAGGGTCCACAACACTGCTTCCTGTAGTTAGAATTCCTTCAAATGATGAAGGCCAGTTGAGACTACAGTCTCTGGTGTTTAGTTACTGTGGAATAATGGTCAAGGTTTGTGAATTTTAAAGCATCAACTACAACACAATTCCATTATAACTCCTTGTAACTACACTGCATCCATGTTTCATAAAGGGGTAACACGGGAACAAATTAGAGTTTTGATCATTAATTGATCAAATTAGTTGCTATATCTTGATACTATATTTTTCTCTCTATTTCTTAGTAGTCCACACATATGTCCTGTGTGGTAGTTTTCTAATTATAAATAATTTTATTTAATACAAGATTTAAAATGGCCTTTACTTCTATGTTTAGTTAATACAAGAATTTTGTTTTGTATCATTTCATCTTAAATTTGTTCTTCAGGTTATGAGAATGAACTCTCCAATTTTGAGGAAAACAATCAAGCACAGTAACAAACAAAAGGCTATTCATTATATTTTAAATTTTAAAGAGAAAGGAATTGTAAAATGGTTGGGGCTACTTGATGGATTGAATACACTCCAGTGAAACTTCCAATGACAGAGAGGACTTTTGTATGGCAGTAGCTGGTTTTCAATAGTTCAACACTTTGCTTGTTTCCTCATATGCAGCAAAGCTTTGGTTTCATTTTGAATTTTAGAACACGAAGATACACAAATGAGAAAACGTATTCCATAATAGTCATCATACTGAAAAGACACACCAAACAGAAAAATATTTGAAAAATCAGTCACGTATTAAGCTGCAACAAATACTTTAAGGAGTAAAGAACACTGTGAAGAACATTATTTCTTTCATGATAATAAAGAACAATTAGTTTAATATCTAGAAGAGGAATTTTACAAGGAAGAAATTGAACTGCCTTTCATAAAAGAAAATGAACAATTTTCAAAATAGAATTCATTACAAACTTCTAATTTTAGAGTCTACGATAACCTCTCACTCATAAATTAATCAGTTAGTACTTGCCAACATCCCGCACACAGGTATAAAACCCAAAGCAAAAGCACAGAGAAGCTGTGGAAAAGTCTGAAAAGTAAAAAGAAGCAAGGAGACTAAGAAATAAATCAAATACTGCTGAACTAACGTTTAACTTTTATTTGGTATCTTCAGGCCTGGGTATAATTTAGCCTGAAATCCAGAAGTGGCCTTTGGCTATGAACAAAGAGGGTGCTGAGAATCTTCCTCCAGTTGTGGCTCAAGAAGCTTAAGGAGCAGAACAGGAGCCTCCCAACACACAGAACTTAATTTTTCTTCTTTTTTCTTTATTCTCTCATGTCTATCCCTAAAACACGGCTGAGATGGCAATGAGGGGTTCAAGACCCTACATCCCTGAGGGGAACCTTCATCTCCAGGTAGAGGAGACAGGCAGAAAGGTGGTGGAGCAATTCCTTCCCACCATCTTCTGTCCTTTTAGTACTTCACATAGGATCCAGATCCAGATGGAATTACTGGAAGTGTGTGGCAAAAGTCCCAGCTTTCTGTCCAGAAGACAGAAGCCTCCAAAAGCAGGAAATAGTGCAGGGTAAGGAGTGTAGAGAAGCAACACCATAGACTGTTTGAGATCCTGGGAAACCATCCAGCTGCGTATTTGTAAGTTCAACTCTAAGCAGCATTCCAGTGGCTGTGACCACTGCCCAGGTCCAACACTGACCACTGAATGACACACACACACCTCAAAGCACTAAGTGTACAATAGCTCTGAAACGGGAGCTGACACTGAAGCAACATTTTACAGAAGACTAGTTGATGTTTCTGGCCGGCTCCCAACTTGGCCCATTGCCTGCTGAAACAAAAATATTAACATTTTTCAAGGACTTAAGCAAGATCCAGGGTCTCATAACACAGATGGTCCCCAGCTTATAGTCATACAAAAGCAATTGATTCATATTCAATAGAAACCATACTTTCAGTTTAAAATTTTGATCTTTTACTGGGCTAGAAATACGGAGTTTGATACTTTCTGTGATGTTGAACAGGAGCAGGTAGGTATAGCTCCCAATCAGCAACACAGTCGTAAGGAGAAGCAGATACCTCCAGAGCACTGTGTTGTTCAGTTGTGAGGTCCTAAAGGTTAGATGCACTACATGGGTGCTGTAGTTTACATGAGCACCTCCCACAGGGCCATATGGAAACCCTGGGTCCTTTCACAAAGTCCTGGAGGGTGCTGTGGGCCCCTGGAGGTGGGGCCCACTGGGAGTCCTTAGTCACTGAGGACACATGCTCAACAGGGATGTGGGACTCTCTCTCTCTCTCTCTCTCTCTGCTTCCTGGCTCAAGATGTGAACACTCATTCTGACACATGCTTCCATTATGATTTAGCACCTTACCAGAAGTCCAGATCAATGGAGCCATTCAAACCTCTCTTCTTCATAAGTACCCTATGCCATGACTTTTGTTGTAGTGAGCAACGCTGACTGATATAATGCATTCTTGATTTATGTTATTTTCAACTTGCAGTAAATTTACTGGAACATAAACCCATCATAAACTGAGGATCACCTGCATCCAAAATGTCCAGCATATAATCCAAAATTATTTGCCATATGATGGCCCAGAAAATCTCAACTTCCCTGAAGATAATCAACAGCTGCCAACGCTGAGAGGACACAAATGTTGCAATTATCCACCAATGACATTAAATCCACTATAATGACAATGCTCCAGAGACTAAGGTCAAGTAATCTTGAAATAAATGAAAAGATAGAAAATCTTGGCATTATATAAAATATGTAAAGTAAAACCAAATGGAAACTTCAGAACTAAAAATACAATAACAACTTTCAAAATTTATTAAATGAACTCAGTGGTAAAGTAGAAATGACAAAATAAGAGAACCTAGAGAAGCAATGGAGATCATTTGGTCTAAAAGAAAAACAGACTTAAAAGGCTTTTAAAAATTAAAAGGCCTCAGAGATCTGTGCAACAATAGTAACAGGACTAATATTTGTGTTAGGCTAATCTGAGACAGAGACGAAAAAGGATATGTTGATTACAATGTTTGGAAGAAAAATAATGACCAGATTTAAAGAAAAGGCAGTCTTAGATTCAAGAAATGCAACCACCCAAACAGGAAGAAGAAAGAAAGAAATTCATACTCAAAGCCGATGCAATCCAACTGCTGAAAGCTATAGACAAGGAAAGTATCACGAAGGCAGCCAGAGACAAGCGATGCCTTACTTTTAAGGAAACATTTATTCAAATGACTGCAGCTGTCTCATTGAGGCCAGAAGGAAGTTAAACAATATTTGCAAAGTGGTGAAAGAAAAATCATTTTAACCCAGAATTTGATATCCAGAGAAGATATCTTTTAAGAATGAAGATGAAACATTCTCAGATGGAGGTAAACAAACTAAGAATTTGTTGTCAGCAGATCTATCCTAGAATTGCTAAAGAAACTTCTTTGGGCAGAAAAAAATAATACTCAAATGTGGCCTATAATATTAAGAATGCAGAAAGAATCACAAAATAGCAAATATTTCTCTAGACAGAATACTTTCCTAGCCCACTACAGTTCTTTAAAATATGTTTGATCTTTAAAAGTAAAAAATTATAGCCCTTCCTGCTGGGTCTTCGATGAATATAGATATGCTAGAGGAGATTATGGTATCAGAAAAGGCAACAATAATGATAGGACTAATGTTTGTGTTAGGGAACCGTGGATGCAAACTAAACAGTGGCTCATGGAAGATAAATTATAGAAAGATGAAGGTAGATATAAAGACTCTGACTGGAATCTGGCTGTTCACAGGGACATGATTTTAAAAATCAGAAGTGAGAATTCGCAAGAACAGAGTAGGAGCGGTGTAAAATGAAACTCTTAACATAGCATGTAAATGAACTCAGCCTCTGACCCCGGCTTAACTCTAGAATTTCAGGGTCCTATTTCTTTCTGTGTATGAAAATTATTCACAATGCCCCTGACGTTCTATTTACATGCCTCTCGAATCCATAAATTGTTCCTTCTCACGAGCCTTTCCTCCTTCCTTTCTCCATCCGGGTCTGCCCAATACATATGTAAAGACTGGCTCAGGTATCTCCTTCTCACAGAGATTCCACACTCAAGCTTCTTAGCTTTCCTGTGAGTTCTACATAGTTTATCTTGGTTGCCACAGAGCTTGAGAAAATACATTATCTGTTTATTTACTGCATTAAAGTAATGCTTGAATGAGTGTCCAATACAAAACTTTCAAACATGAGGGGAAAAAAACCTCTTATGGAGACAATAAAAACTTTACACAGAGTAAACGTCATGGCTCACTTTCACCAGGACAATGTTTTCTGCCAGATTTTTTACTACAAATTCTTTCTGTCATGGAGTTGACACTCCAGTGGGTGAAAACAGATTACAGACAAATAAACATGGATGTGGATGCCTATAAGATCTAAGAAGAACAATAAAGGAGACAGGGAAGGGATAAAACATATAATCATTCTAAAACAATGTCCCTTTTGCCACACCATGCTTACACCTTTTATTCATTATGTAATGTGAAAAAACTATAATTTATTATTTATGCCAGTCAGCTTTCTGGTACTGTAAAAAAAACTGTGATTGTCAGCTTATAAAGAGAAAAGGCTTATTTTGGTCATGGTTCTGAAGGTTTCAGCCAATGATCCAGTGACCCCAGTTTTCGGGGATCCCATTTAGAAGCAGCATATGACACAGTGTGTGCTGGAACTTCAGGAGACATTCTAGATCCAAGCACAGCACTTACCAAAATTTGCTATGATTTTCCCAATTATTAGTAAATGCACACCCTTTCATGCCTCTAATCCCAGCACTAAGCAAGCTGAAGCAAGAGATCACTGAGACTTTGAGGCCTGCCTGGGCTACACAGTGAACTCAAGGCTAGCCTGAACTGCATAACAAAACCCTGCTTCAAAAAAGAATTAATTGATTAATTAATTAAAAACCTCTTCTGACAATGTGAAATCATACCTTGGTTTAACAGATTTCCCATGTATGCAATACAGATATAGAGAAGTTAATTTTTGATGTAGTAAATAATACATACCTGTATGCTTTTTTTTTTTTAAGTAAAAGAACAAAGACATATTAACAAACAGACACAAAGTAGCATAAGAAATAGTACAATCAAAACTGATTTACAGACAAGGTAACAGGGACTCAACAATGGTTGTTGCTTTACCTATTGATATCTTCAAAGTGTATATTCATGAACACAGATGCAGACATGCAAAACTGGTCAAACAATTAATCATCTCAACAACAGAAAAAAAAAAAAAAAGAAACCAGAAAGCATTAACAAAGAGGCACAAAGTAGTACAATAACAGTATGATCAGAATTGAATTATAGAAAAAAAAAAACAATTGAATTATAGACAAAGCAACAGAAAACCAACAATAGTTGCTGTTTTGCACATTGATATCTTCAAAGTGTGTGTTCAGGATAACACATACAGACATACAAGATTGATCAAATAACCCGTCATCGACTATTCCTTAGCATTAAGTGACATAATACAATAGTAGAACCATGTTAGCCCTCCTGCACATATGTATATACATATATACATACATACATTTTTGCCTCTTTCTTTTCTCCTTTCCCTCGTCCCATCTGTTCTTTGCTTTTGAACAGATTTCCTTCGTGTCTCTTACTTTATATTCCCAACCTCAGGTTCTTACACCAGTGACACAATACGTTGCCTGCTCATCTACCACTGATTTATTTCACTTCTGAGTATGGACTCCAATTTTGACAATTTGCCTACAAAGTCCCCAAAACTGTCTTTCTGTATAGCTGAATAATATTCCATTATATAAAAATGCCACAGTTTTTTAATCCAGTCTTCTGTGGATGAACACTTGGGTTGCTTCCACATTTTAGCTATTACAAATTGCGCTGCTATAAACATGGGTACACATATATCAGAGTGATATGATGTTTTCAGATCTTCTGGGAAAATACCCAGAAGGGAAATAGCTGGTTTGAATGGAACCTCTAGACCTAGTTTGCTGAGAAATCTCCAAACGGCTCTCCACAGTGGTTGCACCAGTCTGCATTCCCACCAGCAGTGTAATGGAGTCCATATTTCTCCACAGCCTCGCCAGCATTTGTTATTGGATAACTTTTTCATACTGGCCAGTCTTACTGGGGTGAGATGAAATCTCGATGTTGTTTTTATTTGCATTTCTCGAATGACTAAGGATGTGGAACATTTTCTCATATATTTATCTGCCATCTGTATTTCTTTATCTGAGAAGTGTGTATTCATCTCAGATGCCCATTTCTGGATTGGGTCTTTGAATTTGGACAGGTACATGTTTTTTAATTCTTTGTATGTTCTAGATAGCAGTCCTTTGTCTGAGGGACAGGGGGCTAGGATTTTTTCCCAATTTGTGGGTTTTCCTTTTCCTTTGCTGGTGATTTCTTTAGATGTACAAAAATTTTTCAGTAGGAAGAGGTCCCAATTATTGATTCTTTGAACTGCTTCCCTTGCAGTTTCATTTTGGTTCATGAATTCTCTGCCTACTCCTATCTCTTCAAGATTTTTACCTACTTTCTCTTCCAATAGATTTAGAGTTTCTGTTTTAATGCTGAGGTCTGTGATCCATTTTGACCTGAGTTTGGTGCATGGTGATAGACTTGGGTCTATTTTCAGTTTTCGGCAAGAGGCAAGCTGGTTTTTCCAGCACCATTGAATAAACAGGCCTTCTTTTTTCCAGTGAGTTTGGTTGACCCCTTTGTCAAATATTAGGTAGCTGAGTGGGTTTTTCATTATGGTTGTATCTTCCAGTCTATTCCACTGATCCTCAGGTCTGTTTTTTAGCCAGTACCAGGTTGATTTTATTACAGTAGCTTTGTAGTATAATTTCTGGTCAGGGATTGTGATTCCACCTGACTTGTCCTTATTGCCCAGGATTGCTTTTGCTATTCTGGGTCTCTTCTGGTTCCGGATGAATTTGAGGCATATATTCTCTAGATCTGTGAGGTATACTAATGTTAGTTTAATGGGAATTGCATTGAATCTGTACAACAGTTTTGTTGGTATGGCCATTTTCACAATGTTACTTCTCCCTAACCATGAGCAGGGTATGTTTTTCCATATATTGAAATCCTCTTCAATCTCCTTTTTCAGAGTACTATAGTTTTCACTGAATAAATCTTTCATATTCTTTGTTAGATTGATTCCTAAGTATTTCAATTTCTTGGTTGCTATTGTAAAAGGTATGGTTTTCTCTATTTCTCTCTCAGTCTGTTTGTTGTTTGTGTACAGGAATGCTATTGATTTTTGGATGTTGACTTTGTATCCAGCTACGCTGCTGAATTTGTCAATTAATTCCAGGAGATTTCTTGTGGAGTTTTTGGGGTTGTCCATGTATAGTATCATGTCATCTGCAAATAGTGATAGTTTGACTTCTTCCTTTCCTATCCTTATTCCTTTTATTTCTCTCTCTTGTCTAATTGCTCTGGCTAATGCTTCCAGAACTATGTTGAATAGGAGTGGTGACAATGGACATCCTTGTCTTGTTCCTGACTTTAAAGTGAAAGTTTTCAGTTTATGTCCATTTCGTATGATGTTGGCTGATGGTTTGTCGTAGATGGCTTTGATCAGATTGAGATAGAGGCCATCTATTCCTATTTTTTCTAAGGTTTTTAACATGAATGCATGTTGGACTTTATCGAAAGCCTTTTCTGCATCTATTGAGATGATCATGTGGTTTTTGTCTTTGACTGTATTAATATAGTGTATTACATTAATTGATTTGCGAATATTGAACTATCCCTGCATTGCTGGAATGAATCCTACCTGGTCGTTGTGTGTAATTTTCCTTATGATTCACTGTAATATATTTGCCAACATTTTGTTCAGTATCTTTGCATCTATGTTCATTAGAGAGATTGGCCTGTAGTTCTCTTTCTTGGTTGGGTCCCTCTCTGGTTTTGCTATCAGTATAATACTTGCCTCCAGAAATGTGTTAGGGAGAGTTGCCTCCTTTTTGATTTCATTGAAGAGTTTGAGGATTGTTGGCATTAGATCTTCTCTGAATGTTTTATAGAATTCTGCTGTGAATCCATCAGGGCCTGGGATTTTCTTTGTTGGTAACTTTTTAATAACGTTTTCAATCTCATTAATTGATATTGGGTTGTTCAGGATTTTTACGTCTTCCTGATTGAATTTTGGTAATTTGTACCTTTCTAGGAATCTGTCCATTTCTTCTGTATTTTCTATCCTATGGGAATACAGATTTTCAAAGTAGGTATTAATGATATTTTGTATTTCTTTTGGATCTGTAGTGACTTCATCCTTTTCATTCCTTATTGCATGATTTTGAGATCTTTCCCTTCCTTTTTTGATAAGGTTGGCTAGGGGTTTATCAATTTTATTTATTCTTTCGAAGAACCAACTCTTTGATTCACTAATTTTTTGTAGAGTTTTCTTCATCTCAATTGCATTAATTACTGCCCTGAGTTTTATAATCTCCTCCCTTCTTTGGGCTCTTGGTTTGGCTTGTTGCTCTTTTTCTAAGAGTTTAAGGTGTAGCATTAGGTTATTTATTTGCTCTCTTTCTGTTTTCTTGGTATATGAGTTCATTGCTATAAATTTCCCTCTGAGGACTGCTTTCATTGCATCCCACAGATTCCGGTAGGTTGTACTTGCATTTTCATTTATTTGTAAGTAATTTTTAATTTCTTCTTTAACTTCTTGTGTGACCCATTGGTTACTAAGGAGGTTGTTGTCTAATTTCCAAGCATTTGTGCGGTTTTTGGAGTTCTCTTTGTCATTAATTTCCAATTTCATTGCACTGTGGTCTGATAATATGCATGGGATAATTTCAATCCTTTTGCATTGAAGTAGATATGCTCTACGGGCTAGAATGTGGTCTATTTTAAAGAAAGATCCATGTGCAGATGAGAAAAATGTGTATTCCAATATTGTGGGGTGGAACACTCTGTATACGTCTACTAAGTCCATTTGTTCACACTTTTGGTTCAGGTCTGTTATTTCTTTGCTGAGTTTCTGTCCAGTTGACCTGTCTCTTTGCGTCAGAGGGGTGTTTAGGTACCGTATTACAATAGTGTTATTAGTTATTTGATTTTTCACGTCTGTTAAGATTTGACTTGTAAAGTTAGGTACTCCATGGTTTGGTGCATAAATGTTTAGGATTGTTACCTCTTCGTCTTGCAGCTTTCCCCTAACTAGTATGTAATGGCCTTCTTTATCTCTTTTGATTGTTTTTTCTTTGAAGTTTACATTGTTTGCAAACATAATAGCTACCCCTGCTTTTTTCTGGGGTCCTGTTTCATGGAGAATTGTTTTACAACCTTTAACTTTCAACCTGTGGATTTCCTTTTGAGTAAAATGTGTTTCCTGTATGCAGCATATCGTTGGATTGTGTTCCTTAATCCACTCTTCCAATCTTTTCCTTTTGACTTGTGAATTGAGGCCATTTACTTTAATGGTTATATGTTGGCTTATTCTAGTCATGTTGTTTACTGGTTGTTGTTTTCCTTCTTTTGCTGACTGTTTACTTACTTGTTTTGTTTAGGGAGTTATTTCTATCATTGTTCTTGGCATTGTGGTCTCTTTTTTCTCTGTCTAGAATATCTTTTAGTGCTTTTTGCAATGCTGGTTTGGCATTCATGAAGTTTTCAGTTGTTCTTTGTCGTGGAAATATTTTATTTCTCCATTGAATTTGAAGGATAGTTCTGCAGGATACATCAGTCTGGGTTGGAAGTTGTTTTGTCTCAAAATCTGTCATATCTCTTTCCAAGCTCTTCTTGATTTCATGGTTTCCGTTGAGAAGTCTGCTGTGATTGTGATGGGCTTTCCTTTATAGGTGATCTGTTTCATTTCTCTAGCAGCTTTTAATATTGTGTTCTTTTGCTGGATATCTGGGATCTTGACTATTATATGTCTGTGTGTAATTTCCTTTGGGTTATGGATCGTTGGGGTTCTATATGCCTCGATTAACTGTACTTCAGTATCTTTTACCTTGTCTTTTTATATCGTTTGTGTGGTCTCCTGCTGTTTCCCTGACTCTTATTACTCGAATATTATTTCGTTTTGCCTCATCTTACAGCTGTTGGATTCATTTTTCTTGGGTCTTTGATGATTTTATGAGATCCTTCCTTTCACGCTCATTAGCTGCCATGCTGTCTTCAAGTTCTGAAATTCTATCTTTGGTTTCATTTAAGCAGTTTTGCAAGCTTTCAATGGAAGTTTTCAAATCCTGGCAATCTCTTTGGACCTGTTTCATTCTTGGTAATTCATTCCTAAATTGCTCTTGTAACATTTCCATTTGTTTCCTATTTTCTTCTAATCTTTTATCTATTTCTTCTCTATGTGTACGGAACATTTCTTCCATTATAGTTTTCAGTTCATTTTTTGTCTGAGAGATCATTGCAGGTATGTG
>PVLD010014106.1:0-37304 GCA_004027595.1 Dinomys branickii | reverse complement strand
TTCATTTCGGATGCAGTCATTTCAGAACTTGCAGGTATGTGGCTTCCTAGTTCCCCTGTATCATCGCATCCAGGACTTGTTCTGGGTCAGGTTGAGTTCTGAGACTGCATTTTGTTCTTCTGTCTTCCCATTTTTCAGTATCAGATTCAACATATTGAGCAATAAGTTACCCAGGCAGTTCACCCAGCAAAGGTCTGTTGCAAAGGCTGCTCCAATGACTCCTTCTCTTCAGGAGAATGTCCCTTAAGCTTTCTGCTGAAAGTTCCACTTAAAAGGCTGTTCATATGCTGGTTTGTGGGGTGTGCTACTCCCTACCAAGCAACCTGCGTGGGGTGTGTAAGACCACTTCCCCGCCCTCCCAGGGTTCCCTGCAGGTATGGGGATGGATCTCCTCCCCCGCTCGGTGATCTAGTCACCGCACGCAGATAGCTCACCAGTTTCGGAGTCCCTGCAGGCAGGATGGTTCCAAAGTGCCAGTTTTTTTGTGCTTCTCTCATGATCCGCCACTCCTCGCTGCTTCTGTTTCCTCACGCTCTCCAGGTCTGGGGGAGGGATCGGGATGCTCCACTCCTCTGTGCTCCTCACGCTGCCTCGGCCATGGACTGCAGGCCGCTGAGGGCCTTGGCTGCGGGGCCGGGACCAGATCAGGATCTCAGTTCAGTGCTCGGGTTTGCATAGCCTGCCTGAGGTGTGCGAGCTCCGATACCGCCCCCCGCTGCCGCTCCCAAAAAGCCGATTTCTGGCCGCAGTCCCTGGCGAGCAGCTCGGGTTCGGGAGGCGGGAGGGATCGAGCTGGCTGTGCCCCCAGGGCACTCAGACCCAGCCGAGCCTCCTCCCGTCCGCCGTGCCGAGCGTCTCTGGTGCCCAGTGCTCCGGGTTTTCCCGCATCTCACCACGGCAATTTGGGCCACCCTGCTGCTTCTCCCCCAGCAGCTCAGAGAAACACGTTCAGTTTGAACTTCCCAGCCAAGGTCCCGGCATTCACTCTCGCCAAGTCTGTCTCGAGCTGGGGGTGTCTATCAGGGAGAATTCCTCCTTTGCTGCTCACCTGGTCACCATCTTCCTGGAAGTCCCATACCTGTACGCTTAAGTCTTATTACACAACTGTATTATTACACAGCTCAATGCAACTGATTTTAAATTGATCATTTCATTAAAAAATAAAAATCACACTAAGCAGTGGTAAACACAGACATCCGATGGTCATGTATTAAACTAGCCTTTTTTCATGTATACTTACAGGAATTCATTAATAAATTTTACTCCCTGTAGATCAGCTCTGAGTAAGCAAACTTAAAAGAGCATAAAGAATGATATTAGAGTTCAAAGAAAAATAGAAGCCCATCAAACGACATATGATGTGAGAATCAGAGGCCCCTAAAGCTTTCTTCCTTATGTGGGACTCTGCTAGGAGAGCAAAAAATAAAAATAAAATTTTTACATAAAGCAGAAGCAAATAAAGAATGAGGATGAGAAAAATGAAACTACTTCATGTGGATGGATATAAGGAAAAAACTAAAGCTCTTTATTAAGTGGAATATAATTTATAAAAATGCACAGCTTTATTATTCATTAAACACACATGCAAATATTAAACAAATACAAAAGTTAAAATTATTTGGAGAAAAAATGCAAAAGGAAAACTACTCAAATATACTAGAACCCAACCAAAGCAAAATATGAAAGTACTTAAACATGCTGCCATATTATTTTAATAAACATTACAAGCATTAATGAGACATCAATGGATGTGATTGTTTTAGAAAGATGTTCAAAACTAATATTGAACAAATAGTGGTATGGAAAAAAAAGAATTCTAATTAGCTGGTAGACTCAAAAGAGGCCAATTTTTTAAAATCTGAATTTCAAATACAGTCCTGACACACTTGACAGAAATATAACCTGCGAAATGTTTTCAGGCAATTTTATCAGTGTGTATCACAAAGTACCACACAGAGTGCAAACCTCTCAGTGCAAACTGAGAGGTATACGCCAGTCACCAGGAATGGCTCCTTGGTATAAACAAGATATGCCATTAAATAGGAGAAATGTGGGCCTACTGCTGGCACAACCACACACTGTTGTAACATAAACACTTTTATATAAATAGGCTTATCCTCTAAAGGATAAAAAGCATAGCATATTATAAGTACATAAAACAGTCACTATCACTACCAAGTACTGTGTGCTGTATATAGTTGTGTGTGCTACACTTTCACACAACTGAGAGCACATTAGTTTTGTGTGCATCTGCATCACCACAAACACATAATGTATTGCACTATGACATCAGAAAGCCCAGGTAACCACTGGGTGTCAGTGAATATGTCAGCCTCTTACAAGTGTGATCGCTGATGTGTGTGCCACCCATCCTTCACAAGAGTATCTTTGGTTTTTATGTCACACACACATACAAGATATACAGATGTAGAAAGAGATAAGATAGGATGCTTAACCAGCCTTCTTTCACAGAGATTATATACTCCACGATGCAGTTTTTCTGTGTGAAAAGCTCTTAGATATTGGTATTCATTGCTTAAGGAGATTTTGAATTCCCTATCTAAAAGACATCTAAATCTGATATGCTTTAGGAGCAATCAAGCTGAAATCAGTAGAGAATTCCAAGGGTACTCTAGTCCACAGAAGATTTAATGTGCAATTACGTGAAAGCATTCACATAAACCACATGGAGAAATGTGGAAAATGATTCATCATCACATTTTTGCTCTAATCCCTCACACATGAATAAGATTTCTTGGAATAATCACTTATCATTATTGCATTGCAGTTTTATCATAGCTAACCTTACCAGCCCAACATCAAAGCCCTGCTTCTCCTAGTCTATACTGAACCCCTGCTATGAAGATTTTCTTTCTTCTTTGTTTCCATCATATTTGAATCCTTCCTCTTCTGGAAATGTCCACTTCTCTCTTAATCTCAATGATTCTTCCTTCCCAACCCACCAATGAGCTCCAGCCTAGTCTCCATCTACATCTCTTCCTAGAGTTTTAAATGCAACCTATCTAGAGATGCTTTTCAAATGTCAGCCTGTGACTCTGATCTCTCCAAAATTCAGGAATTTTGTATTTGACTACATACTTGACATCTGTTCTTGAAAAACCTGGACATCTCTTAATGAGCAAAGCAGAACTCTTGATTTTTCTCTGTTCTTCTGTTGCAGCAAAAATCAGAAATCGGGTCAAACTCCTCAGGGGATCCAAAAACTCATTCAGAATAAATGGAGTTTTAATTAATTTTAATTTAAAATCAATTTGGACCAGTCATTGCCCCCCATTCCCGACCAGAGAATGTGGCCCTTAACTGCCTTTGTTCTCACCTTATATACATTTTTGGTTTCCATGGTAATAGATTGGACTGTCTAGGCCTGGCCATAGTTGTTTACCCTGCACCATGTGACCAGGTCAGGCTCTGGCCATAATGATATATATACTTTAACAATTCAGGCAAGGAGAAGAATTCCAGGACAAAGTCAGAACTGCAAAGTTAACCCTTTACAACCCCTCCAGGATATTTCTCAAGACACATTTTGAGGCTTGTCTATCTTAAAATGTGCTAAAAGTCACTGCCCATTACACTTCCTCTAATTTTCTCCATTAGAGTAAACTCTACTATCATTCATAAAGTTGACTTCTTAATAACAATGAGACTCTTTACATTAGTTTTTCACCAATGTATAAATTCCCTTAAAACTTATCCTCTTAAAACTATAAGCACTCAGTATCTTTAGTAGTTCTGTGGGTCAGCAATCTAAATAAGACTTAGGTGGTGGTTCTGCCTCAAGAACCTTCATAGGGTTGCCATCAAGATGTTCCCCAGGCCTGGTCACAAGAAACTCTGAGTAGGAAGACCAATTCCTCAGGTATGTGACTGTTAGTTCTTCATATTGACAGGCTTCAGTTCCACACCAGACACCTTCCTGCAGTCTTACACCACAGGAAGAATGCCTCAGAATATGGCAGCTCGCTTCCTCCAAACCAAAAAACCTAAAACATTAAAAGGCAGACAGAGGATTTTCTTTATAATCCAATGTTAAGATCCACATTTACTTCTGTTATATTCTACTGGCTACTCAGGCTTGGCTACCCCCTCTGTCCATGATGAGATGACCCAAAGGCCTGAAGGCTGGGAAGCATGAATGATGGGACTGATTTTGGAGGCCAAAACAATCTTGACTGAAAAATAAATCCATAATTGAATTTTTAGCAATCTTTTCAATCCCAAATGCTTCCTTTTTTCCTAGAATTTATCCCATAATGCACAAACTCAACCCAGACAAATGGAATATGGCATCCTGATGCAGGTACCTGTCACTCTCCTTCTCCCAATAAGCTTTGACAGAGAACTTGAGATTCGAGGCTCCACCAGAATATTTAGAGAAATAAGTAGTGAACTTTGTACTACCATAGGCTGGATTCTAGAAGTGCAAGTAGGTAAAACTCCCCCATAAACAGGCACACATCCCCCAAAATATTAGTGATGCAAAAGTCTCAAACATTACTCGGGAGCAAATTGCTTGTTACGTATAAGCAATCCTGGAACTCTTCTCAATGTCCTTACAGAGTTTTTCTGTTATCTCCACTGTGCTTGGCAATTATGGGAATAATGTGAAATCTTACCAAGGAGCTAAAGGGCATCTGCTATGGTTGATACATTGTGTCAACTTGGGGAGTCTAGAGGTTTGGCTGAGTGATTCAGCAGGAAGCCAGGGGGCTTACTTTGTATACATCCTGAGCCTGTGGAGGAGGGCATGGAGACTGTGTGAGTGCTACAGGGCCCCTGGGTGGGGGTAGACTGTTTATAATTTAAGGAAGGTAAAAAAGAGGCTGCTTGTAGCCATTCTTTCCTTTTGCTCTGGTTGTTTTTGATGTGCTCTGTCGCCATGAATTGTAGCCTTCTGCCACGTGCCACTCTGCCTCAGAATCAGCCAAGTACAGACTGAAACCTCTACAAACTGTAAGCTAAATAAACCTTTCCTTCCTTCATTTTGGGTGTTGGGTATTTTGTCTCAGCAGCGAGAGAAAAGTAGCCAAGACAGAATTCTTCCTGAGAAATTTTTGTCACTAGCATTCTTACAAATTGCTCTTTTCCTGAAGATCCTCAGATGGTAAGTGACGAACTTCTCCAGAATTGGCTTTTAAAAACTGCCTTGACCCATGTAATCAAATTTTTTATAACATTTATATAGTATTTATAATAGGTTGATCTTATGTAGGCAAAAATACCAATAAATTTCAAAAAATAAGAAATTTATGTTTTACAATAAAACCAAAATATAACTAAAGTAATAATTAATGACAATTTTTTTTTGTCTTTTTGAGACAGGGTCTTGCTATGCAGTTCAGTCTTGGCTTGTGCTCACTTTGTAGCCCAGGTTGGTCTTGAACTTGCAAGGATCCTCCTGCCTCAGCCTCCCGAGGGCTAAGATTATATGTGTTTGCCACCACACCTGGCTAATGACAAATATTTTTTAAAAAATAATTATTGGAAAGTTAAGCAATACTTTTACGTGGCTACTTGTCAAATACAAAGTTTTAATTACATTTTTATATAAGAATAACAATAAAAAAGCTATATAGCAAATCTCATAGACAAAATTTCTCTCACAGAAAAAATTTAAAAGTTACATATATTCACTATCTACCAAAAATTTTAATAAGTTGAACATTAACTCAATGACTTACATATATAACTATTAAAAACTTCACAGAAAATATGGAACCAAATATTTAAGACCAGTATTAAAATAAATTTTAAAAAGCAAAGAGGTAGAATATATTGTGTGCATATATACATTTTGTAGGAATACAAAACACTGATGTGTTTCTTAATGACCAGGATACTTTTTGAGAAATACATAGTTGGATAATTTCATCATTGTGCAGACATTATAAAGTGTACTTTCATAAACCTAGACAATGTGGGTTAGTCAATCAACATGGTCTGTTGATGTAATCAAACACAAGGTGTATGAATATGCTGCAAGTGAAACATAACACAATAACTATTTTTAATAAATAGGGGTACTAATCTAATGACAAAAAGAAAAATAAATACATAACCAGTAACATTGTCATTTATTATCAAAATCAAACATGTGTACATTACTGTATGTGCTATGATTTTCGTGGTACTGAGATTGAATCCAGGGCCTTCACCTTGAGCTGTACCCCCTGCCCCTTTTTAATTTTTTTCACACGTCTTGCTAAGTTGCTAAATTCCCTGGCTGGCACTTCTGACTCTCCTGCCAGAGGCTCCCAGAGTGCTGAGATTGTAAGTGCATGCCACCATATCTGGCATGTATGTTCTATACTTTTATAGTACTGGCACTGCAGTAAGGTTATCTATACCAGCATCACCATAAACATTCCAGGGATGGGCTGCTCTAGAATATCACAATGGCTATGACCTCACTAAGCGATAAGGTATTTTTTGTTCCATTATAATCTTATGGCACCACTGTTCTACATGCAGTTCACCATAAACCAAAATGTGTTTATGTAACATAGGACTGTAAACAGAAAAATAAATGGTAAATTATACAGCAAAAATTTTATATACAGTGACTCAGGAGTCTGCTCTATGCACAGTATCAAGCTGTGATAATAAAACCAGTATGGTTTGGCTTTTGCTGACAAACTAAATGTACCAGCAAAGAATATACAGAAGCAAGCATCCTATAGATGTTGATAACTTATGTTTCACCTTCATTTTCTCAAAATACTTTAAAATTTCTCTGAATACTTCTTTGACTCTTGTGCTATTTAGAAGCACACCGTTTAATCTCCAGATATTTGGGTGGTGAGGGTTCAATTTATTGCTACTAATGGATTTCTAGTTTCACTTCCTTATGGCCCAGAATGTGACACATCTTGGTGAATGTTCTGTAGGATTAAGAATTGGCACTCTGCTGTTGTTAGATGAAGCATTCTGTAAATATCAACTGGAGCCAGCTGATAGGTAGTGCTCTCCAGTTTGCCCCTGTTCTTGTTGGTTGGACTGGTCTGTCATTTACTATTGATGGAGGGGTGTTGAAGTCTCCAACTATAATACTGGATTTGCCTATCAGTTTTAGCTTCACATATTTTGACTTGTGGCTAGGAAAACACATGTTAATATTTCTTTGCTTTCTTGGAGATTCTTTTATCATTATGTAATGCCCTTCCTTATTCTTGATAATTTTCCTTGCTCTGAAGTCTGTTTATTTGCAACTACATGGTGTTAACAAGCTTAAACACCATTTGAGTGAGGCAAGGTACAAGCTAAGAGAATAACCAAGGATGGGTAGAAAGGGACAGGGGATGGATCTCTGGCAATAGGGAAGAGGACCAAGAGAACAAGGTCAAAGAGTGAGGAGGAGAGACAAGGGAAATAATACAGATATGCCATGTACAGGAACCCCATAACCTCAAGTAAAAATGCAACTGAGCCTGCACAGTTTTCATTTCTGTTTTCTTTGGGCATCTGTGCATTTTGGGTAACTAAGATTCTCCTCTCAGTTGTAATTGTAGCCACACTGGCTTCCAGATTATAACTGCTCGCTTCAGACAACAAAGAGATACAGCTCTTCCCTTTTACCCTAGTTTGAAAACTCTCAGAGAGCTCTGGTTGACTCAGCTTGGTTCACATGACCACCTCATCCACACAGGGGAGAATACCCTGCTTCAGGTGGGTCACAGTATTCGTTCCTCAGTAGCCCCTGAAAGCAGTAAAGACAGAAGGTCCACTCGTGTATGTTAGAGTGGGAGAAATATTTTCCAAATAGAAGTATGCTGTTTTTCCCAAAGGAAAGGAAAGATGATGGCCAGACAAAACAGGCATGTCAACTAAACTTGAAGCCCCAAGCACTATAAGTGTAACAGCTTTTTTAATATATGAAGATGCAGGATCCAGGGAATAAATGGTTTAAAAGTAAAAGGAGTCTTTTAGAAAATACTTACATGAACTTACCTTATCTTCACTGGGACTTAACTCAGTATTAATGCTAAACTTAAAATCTGGAAGAATACATACTTTAAAAATTCACACAGTGAATGAATCAGCAGTTTGAAGAAATGGTTCACTTTTTTGAGCATTCCACAGTAAGTTACTATAAAATATAAAGCAAAAATAGACTATAATTCACATTCATACTCAAGTCTAAATCGAGTCAGCTATACAGAAATAAATAACAATCAGAGAATTGGAAAGTTTTCTTGGAGATGAATGACAGACTGTGAGGAAAAGGAAATTCAATCAGTGAATTAGAAACTTAGCTAGAAGAATTTTTCTGAGAACCTGTGAGGTGGTGAAAATTATAAAAGGAAAGATGTCAGAAAAGTAAGATCTGTGAGGTAGATCAGAGTCCAAAGTAGGAAGGAAAACAGAATGGAGTAATTTAAAAGAAAAATTTTCTCAAACTAGACATGAGAAAAGATTCATAACTAGACACAGCAGATAGAATGGCTAAACCTCAAAGATAAATTGTTACTGTTTGAATCTGTAACTTCCCCCAAACACTCCTATGTTCAGAGGTGGGCTTCTGAAAGGCAAATGCTAGTGGGACTCGGTAGCACCTCCCTCTCCAATGTGCCACCCTACCCACTCTCTGTATCCTGGCCACTATGATGTGAGTAGCTCTCCTCCCCAGGCCTTCCCACAATTCCATTCATACCCTAGAGCTGGTAGACTAAGGACTGAATACTCTAAAACCTTTAGCCAAAATACAACTCTCCTAAATTGAAGGTGTAGCTACTACATGTGGCAAAGTGTCTAAGACATAAGTAAACCTTACAAATATGTAGAAATTTTTATAAAATGTTTCCTAGGAAGGAAATTAGATTGTATTACTCGCAGGGTTCCTTTTTAGTGATTAAAATAACTCATTAATTCACCAAATACTGAATTCTTACTATGTGCTACTTAAAGGTTTGAGATAGAGCAATGAACAAGTTGTATTAAGTCTCTGCTGTGGAACTTATTTATATTTTCATAGGACTAAACAAAACTCCATAGGCGGAGTAGAGACCCATACTAGAACAATGTCTGCTTTCATTTTCCTTTGTATAATACTGCATTAAGCAAGAGTAAATTAACAGAGACCTGTATTTTTTCTTGAATAAATAGATAGGCAGTCCTTGGGGATTATAAGATTTCAACTCCATGTTAACTTTAGAGATCTTGGCTTCTCCTTCCCTAAGAAAACATAACCTTTACCTACTCTGTATCTCTGTCTCTCTCCCTTTCTCTCTTTCTCTCTCCCCACCCGCTCCACACTGGGGGGGGGGGGCGGTGTCCCATGAATCAACATTTTACCAGGCATCACAGGTGGCATTCATACAAGTAGTTTGTAATCCACTAAAAAAATCCAGATTTAAGGAAGTGAGGGCCAGTAACTGACTCTTAAAATATTTTTAATGAAATAAAATCACTTCAAAGGCTGAGACTATATAATCAATAGTTGCTAAGAACAGAGACAAGCAGCTCCATGAGGAAACTCAAGACCACGCACATTTGAAAATAACTGACTACTAGATATGTTCCCTACTACAGAAATTGTCAGTGTGGAAGTGATGACCCACAGTGAACCCATGGACAGTGGAAAAATCTAAAAACAGGCTCAGTTCTTTCCTAAAATGCACCACCTCATCGTGTTGCATGCCTTTTTTAGGACTTCTCCAACCATCCTCTCATGAAAACTTCGGGTTTATAGTCACTGTTAATCTTTGAAACGTTACAGTAGATGTTTTATGGTTTTTAATTATTTTTGTCCCTGTCCGGCCAGCTACATCTGAGGAGCATAGGTGATCCACTGTGGTGGTGCTGACAACAAAGGCGATAGTGTGATCGTTTTTTTCAACTAGGGAACTGGGCAAAACTGTGAAATAAATATCAACTTCCATACGCTCATCTCCTTTATTCGGAAGAAAAATAGACTGCAACAGAAAAGATAAAATCCTAGCACACCGTGTCATAAAGCCAGATAAAAAATGTTTAACAGTATTTTGTAACATCGATCATTCTACTGTTTCCTTAACAGGAATTTAAAATGCATTGCTTCTGTGTGAGAAGCGGCTGTCTGAAAATTCCAGTGGTCCTGCTTGGAACACAGACATTAACTCCACCTAAAGGATCAGATGTGACAATTAAAGAAAGCTGCAGGACACACTATTCCCCCCTAGTACATTTTCCTTTCTCTCTTTTCAAACGGCTCAGACCTGGGGCAAAGCGATGATTCCAGTGTGAACTGAGCTCTGCCCAGAAACTGAGGCCATGGGCGTCTCTGCGAGGGTGGGAACCTCGATGCTTTGGGACCTTGGTCGCGCGCACTGCACCTTCTCAATCAGGACGTAAATATCCCGAGTCTTACACGCACGCTGCGGTACATTTTCTTAAGGAAAGCAACTAGGCGAGTTTTACACTTCCCCAAGTCCCCGCCTGGTAAGTCTTTATGGAAATGTTTGGGATCCAGCTCACCACCCGGGGAAGAGTCTGAACCCGCACTTCTGCACGATTAGAACCAATCAGCATCGAGGGAGCTCGCGCCCGCCTACCCACCCTGGCCCCCGCGACGTCACGTGACCAGTGGGTACCCTCACCTGTGCGCAGCAGCGCCGGCCGGTCTCCGCGGGCCCCGCCCCAGGGGTATCACATGACTCGGCGGCGCGGCCAATCAGCGCAGCGCTCCAAGGCATTCAAATCAGTCGCGGGCCGACTGTTTTGCGCAGACTCGTCAGCAACGTTGCCTTGTCTCGGGTGGTCCCTCCGCCGCCATGGACGCCGCGGCGCGCTGACAGCGCATGGAGAGTCGCGGGGGTCCTCCCGGGCCCTACCGGGCCACCAAGCTGGTGAGGACGCGGAACGACGGGGGTGGCCCGGGGCCACCTTCTTGCCTGCACCGCTCGGGCGGAGGGGTGGGACCCGGGAACCAGGGCAGGTGGGGAGGAGTCTGAGGACCCTCGCTCTGCGGCTTTGGAGACCGACAGCTGTGCCTCGGGTGTGGGGTCCCCGAGCGTCACCAGCGTGCCGACCGCCGCTACTTCCGTCCCTAGTTTTCCGCCCTCTCAGACTGAGAGAGCAGTGGGAACGGGTTCCAGAGTGGGTGCGATAGGGCCGAGCCCGATCTGTTGATTTATTGGGCAGCAGAGAGGAAGGCAGGAAGGACCTGGGTAACTACGGCGGGAACCACTGATCCGTGTGTGCCCTTGCAGTGTTTCCCGCGACTTCAGCCCTCCACGACACGGGGCTGCTGTTATGGAATGTCAGGTTCGCTAAACACCGGGAGGACTGTACTACATGCCCAGCCTGAGGGCTGTCCTGGGGCGATACTGCGTATATGACAGCGTGTTAGCGTCAGTAGAATAACAAGCAAGGCACCCTCAGGAAAGCTCTTCAATGTGAGCGCGTGTGGTTAGCCCTACTTTACCAGTGTGGAAACTGAGGCTCACAGAAGTTAAATGACCTTTCCAAAGTCACACAGAAAGGTGACTGAGGTGGAAGAAAACAGATCTCTCTGGTATGCTGACCTTGACAGGAAGTTGGCTGCTCAATAAGTTATTGATTATATTTATCAATATAAGGGATAGTGTTTATGACTGGAAGGAACCTTAATAAGGTAGTCCTATCAACTTATTAAAAATCTATTACATTAAAGTACTTTACACAATTTAAATCGTTTTATCATTACAAGCCAGTTAGGTAGGTACTACTGCCCCCCCTGTCATGGATAAGGAGACAGAGGACCAGAGAAGGGACAAAAGTTTATAAACAGTGAGTGGTAAGGCTGCAGCCAGGAAACTAACCACAGTTGTCTAGCGCCTACTCTTAAAACTACTACAGTATACTACACTTGAGCAAAGCTGAAGTGGAATCTCCCTACACACCCCCTCTTTCAGCTTTGCTACTGTGTAGCCAGTACATAGGGGACACCTCCATTAAGTTTACTGAATAAACCTGAACTAGGGGGTCTGAAAGGAAAGAATACTTTTTCAGCCCTTAAACTTTGTGCTGTGATGCAGAGACCACATAGGTTAGATCAGCGGTAACATAAACAGTTGTCACATAAATGGGGTTACAGATTAAATTTCTTAAAGTCTAATGTAGGATTTTTCATTTAAAAAGTGATGTTTAGTCTGTACCACTACTTCCATGCTCAACTGTTAGAGCTCTAACAAATCTAGAAACGGTGTAACCCAAGGCCAGTTTTTTAAATATCAGTATTTTTTAAAATATAGAGATTTTCAAGATCATTAAATAAAGGATGGATTTACATTTGATTTATTTTACCTATTTGTTCTATGTTCACTATAGGAATCATCATAGAAGAGATACTGTGCTAACGCCAGTATTAAAGGCATTTTGCTGCTGTAACAACTGCCTGTCAGAAGCTTTGTTTAACACCACAGTAAATAGCAGTACAGATTCAATAGTGTGTCAAACCTGGATTTGAGTGCCTGCTTCATCATTTAGCTGTGTGACTTTGGTCAAAACTAATGTCTCTGTGCTTTGTTTTCTTTATATGAGAATGAGGCGATCAGAGTACCTACTCATAGAATTGTGGGAATTAAGGTGAAACAGTGAATATAAAGCACATCGCTAATATTACTAGAAGTAAAAAGCAAATAAACAGTTTCTCTGTGGAGGATTGAGACAGGTACACTGCAGTTCCTCTGCCTTCTTCTTAGGTTTCCTGTGTAAAGTGACCAGCCAGTTATTGCCTTTACTAAAAATCTACTACTAGAATTAGTAAAATGAAATCAGCCAACTGAGATACCAATTTTATGTAGCACAAATGAGATGATTTCTTCCAGAATTCTCACAGTGTAATCAGATGTGAATGAAGAAATTGTTTTGCCTGTTTTATTTCAAATCCGTAAGATTTCATTTTTGTTTACTTTTAACGTTTTTTATCTGACTTTTGCAGTGGAATGAAGTAACTACATCTTTCCGAGCAGGAATGCCCCTGAGAAAACACAGGCAACACTTTAAAAAATATGGCAACTGCTTCACAGCAGGAGAAGCTGTGGATTGGCTTTATGACTTATTAAGAAATAATAGCAATTTTGGTCCTGAAGTTACAAGGCAACAGACTATTCAACTATTGAGAAAATTTCTTAAAAATCACGTAATTGAAGATATCAAAGGCAGATGGGGATCAGAAAATCTTGATGACAACAGTCAGCTATTCAGGTACTGAACAGATGTGTACCTATACAATGAAATTACTGCGAAGTTTTAGTTCCGCTTTTACTACAACAGCAACTTCTTCAGTAGAAAGTAACAGTTTCTTTTGAAAGGTGTTACTACCTATTGTTAATTCAGTTAATCCATTTAGGAAAACTATAAGGTAAAAGTTGCCATAAAATTCAAACTATTTAACTTAATATACAAAGAAGTAGGAAATCAGAAGAGAAACTGAAATATTATCACTTTTGCATACTGTGAAAAGTTTATGACATTTCAGGGACATATCATTACTCACCTTTCGTTTCATAGATTGTGTAATGATAAGACAAATCTATAGGTCCTTGCCCTCACATAACATGTGACCTAATGTAGTCTAAAAATATATGTGGTAAGAGAATATCAAACTTTAACAGATAACAGAAGAAGTAAAGTATAGGTTATACCAGAAACTGATTTATGATTTATGTTTTCTATCTAATCGCTAGACTAGCCTAGCAGGGTATTGAATCAGGCCCTTTTTATAGGCAAGGGTGCTGAGACCATGCCTTAGCAGATCTTATCTTTCTGAAATGTTCTCCCACCTTGGAGCACAGTGCACATTTTCCAGCCTATGTAATTAAGCCTACACAGTTTGCATCTCCAAAAAAGCAACTTATTCCTCAGCTAGTATAATTGCTTTTCTCTCCTATACCCACGTTCTTTGTTATATACCATTAAGGACTTTGAATTCTAATGTGTATTTTTTCCCACTGCTTTTCAAACAGAATATCTTAAAAATTGATTCTTTCCTGGTGTGTTAGTCCATTTTCCACTGCTGTGACAGTATACCCAAGACTTGGTAGTTCATTAAAGAAAGTCCATTTGGGTTTTTGCTTCTGGTGGCCAAGAAAGCCAACATTGGGCAAGGACCTTCTGACAAGGACCTCAGGGCCATTCTGCTTTGCCAGAGCATCATGGCACATGCAGATGGCAAAATTTGACGAACGCTCACATTTGCTGAAAATTAATGCAATTGTGCCAGAACCAGCACTGCCTTGAGGTCGGCAGTAATCCCTCTAATACCCTATGCAACTTTACATACTTCTCTGCCCCACTCATTAGGAATGAAGTTTCAGCAGCAGTGAAACTTCTCAGAGGAGACAGATGGGAGGACCTACAAACCTAGAGGCATTTATATAATACAAGTAAATTGCAATAACAAGCGCAGGAGTTGTCTATCTGTATATACTGTATAGCACTTTATAAGTCCTTCCTAATTACTCCTCAGTCACCTTGGGGGATCCATTGGAACTACTCAACTCTAAGTTTTTGCCTTTGTCTTTACCTTATGCCTTGAGCAATCTCATACCATGCCTACCTGCTTTTCCTGTGACTGTCAAACTTCCAACCCAAATTTCTCCTGAGTTTTAGACCCATTTTTTTCACCAGCCTGTTAGACTTGAAATTTGGTGTATGGAAAATGACTATCACTCCCTATCCTAACTTTTTGTCTTCTGTGTTCCCTATCTGAATGAATAGGGAAACATTGCTGAGACAAAATATCCAATGCCCAAAGTTAAGAGAGGAAAGGTTTTTTTGGCTCACAGTTTGTAGAGGTTTCAGGACATAGCCAGCCAGCCCCAAGGCAGGGTGTCAGGGCAGACAAGCATCAAAGAGGAGAAACAGCTCATGATGGGCAGAAGGTGGCAAAGCAAGCAAGGGGTGACCACAGCTCCTTCTAGCCCTTATATCTGACCCAGCTTGCTTAGGGCAGGTAGCACTCACATTCTAACCCTTGTGCCCTTGATCCCAGCACTGCACCATGAGTCTATCTTAGCATCACTCGAGATCCAAGCACCTCTGTAAAGCCCCACCTGTGACTACATGAGGCTTTAGGGGACCTCAAGATACGAGCCATAACAAGTATCATCCTTCCCTATAATTGCTTTTATTCTTCCCCTTCTCTCCTTTAATAGGATTTTTAAAACTTGTTTCTGGGGCGGGGGATATAGCTAAGTGGCATAAGCGCCTGCCTGTCAAGTGCAAGGCCCTGAGTTTAATTTCTGGTACCAAAAAAAAAAAACCCTTGTCTATGGTTTTACCTTAGTATTTCTCACTGGAAACTTCTCTCTCCAGTATAAATACTATCAAGTTATTATTCGTTTTTGCATGGACTTCTGTATAACTCCTCAACTAGTCTTTCTGTCTCTAGTCTTTTATAGTGGCAACAAAACTAAAGTACCTAGATGTGAAGCTCCCTGAAATTATATAAAGTCTTATTGGAGAAAATCATATAATTGTTATTGGAGAGAATAAATGAAGCAAGATACCCTGCTTACAAATAATTAGTTTCATGTATAAGTCTATTTTTGCCAAATTGATATAAAAATCCAGCGTCTTTTTATTTTATTCCAATATAGATTTTATACAATTTGACAGAGCAGTTTTCAAGAGCAAGGAGAATTGCCTTACCTGATAGTGGGCTTACATGAGCTCAGAATAATTAAGTACTAGGAAACCAAATCCGCATGTATCTGAGAACATGGTGTATTATAAATAGCTTCGGTCCCTAAATGTGAAAACTGAAATGCTTAAGAGAGAATGAATATAAGAATATATTTGTAGACAGTGGAGTAAGAACTTCTAATGTCATTAAAAGCTCACATATAGGGCTGGGGGTCCAGCTCCATGGCATGGCACCTGCCTGGCAAGAGCAAGGTCTGGAGTTGGACTTCTGGTTCCAAAAACAAGTACAAAAAAATGTTTAAAGCCTTACATATAATAAAAAATGCCATGAAGTACAAAAAGGTAGACCACATATTGCTAACATTTATTAAGAGTATAAAAGCATCACCAAGAAAGAAAAGTGCTAACTATAGGTTTGTGATTTACCTTAGGACATGAGGGAAAGAAAAGGCATGAGCAAAAAATTACATTCACTTTAAAAACATGAAGTTTTTGACTGGATGTCAGTGATCCCCACCTCAGTGGTTACACATGTGAATGGTCCTGTACATCGTTCCAATGATACCCGCCTTGGTGGTTACACATGTGAATGGTCCTGTACACCATTCCCTGTAGTTTTATATCCCTGGACTATTTTACTGTCACCTTGAAAGGAAGAGAAAAACTTTAAAGTTAAAAGGAGCAGGAGAGGGGCTGGGGATATAGCTCAGTGGAATAAGCACTTGCCTAGCAAGCGCACGGTCCTGAGTTCGATCCCCAGTACCGCAAAAAAAAAAAAAAAAAAAAAAGGAGCAGGAGACTAAGTTCTTGAAATTAGAATGAACATGGCCAAGTAAAAGGCAAAAAATATATATAAATTAGATAATTAATTATAAAAACTGTAGCATTCTACAACCATTTTGTGTATAAGCACTATTTCTCCAAAGACATGATCCAATAAGGTTTTTTTTTTGTTACCAAGAATTGAACTCAGGACCTTGTGCTTGCCAGGCAGGCGCTTATGCCACTGAGCTATATCCCTAGCCTCAAAGGATCCAATAGTAATCCAGAGTTGTTCATGAATAAAATTCAAATATACAGAATGTATTAAAGAAAAAAAAGAAATTACTAATACATTTTAGGGTTTAATGGGAAAATTAATTTATGTCCTTAATAATGTAAATAAAACAGTTTCTGTGTATGATTTTTAAAATTAATCAGGTATAAAAATTGTTTCTAATTTTAAGTTATTATGTATTGTCTTTAAACCAGATTTCCTGCAACTTCTCCACTTAAAACACTTCCACGAAGGCATCCTGAGTTGAGAAAAAACAGCACTGACGGTTTTTCCAAAGATAAAGAGAATGTTTTTAAATTACAAAACTTGTCTCGTATACAAAACTTGTCTCGTAGAACTCCCAAGAAGCACGGATTACATTTCTCTCAGGTAAAATGTCATCTGATCAATCACTAGTTTAAATATAATTACTATGTAGTTAATAACGGGATCGTTAAAACTAAATGATGCTTTAATATTCAAGCCCCTAGTAAAGTGCCCCAACTGACATAACATTCTAAACATATGTGCAAATTCATTTGGAGCCCACGGAAACACTGATAAAAATAGCAGCAAAACATGCTTGGAAGTGGTGTTGGTGTAACTGAAGCGCATTCTGTTAGGTTATCATTCTTCCTCATTATCTGCTTTCGTCACCATGACAAAGTACCTGAGAGAATCACTGTCAATGAGGAAAGGTTTGTTTTGGCTTAGGATGCAGGACTCTCAGTCTGCAGTCAGCTGGCTGCATTGCTGTGGAACCCGTGCAAGGTAGAACTTGGCTCCCACCCGGGGTGGAAAAAACTGCTTGCCTCATGGCAGCTGGAGATGAAAGAGAGAAGGGGCGACACTCTAGTGACCTCTTTTTCCGCCATGAGGCCCCACCTTCTAAGGGTTCCATCACCTCCCAGTACCACTGCGTGCTGGAACCAAGCCCTTCCCGCTTGAATCTTCAGTCCAGATCCAAACTGTAGCTTATGTGTAACCCCTCAGCTAATCTCTTTGCATCTACTCTCTTATAATGGTAACGTGGCTATGAAGTGCAGTAGTTCCTTCATGTGAGCATAAAAAGTTAAACCAAAGTCATTTTTTTTTTCAGGAAACTACAGAGAGAGCAAATCATGAAATCAGAGAAGATCAAGAAGACTCGGGAGTTTATAGAGAAATAAGCCAGGAGGATGTTGAAGAAGTTTGGAGATCCGTTATTCTGATCTAGTAAGATAAAACAAGCAATAATCAAGTTCCCGAAGCTTTTAGATTATTTGCCATTTCATCAAGATATGCAAATGAATAAGAACAGATTAGTTCTCAGAGCTTAGAATTTAATACTTATATGTTTCCTAATAAATATTCTTGTCATAGCATTATCACTATAAAAATAGAATATTTTTAGTATGATTTGCTTTTGCTTTGAATTAAAGTTATGGCCATAATTTGGAGTCTGTATTGGAGCCTTTGAATATTATTGAGATTAATACATTGGAAAATGATTACTAAATAGAAGCCTGTAAAATTTGATTGAAAAAAATGTTCTAATGGCTTTGTTTGCTACTCATACTCGTATTTGTACTCTACTCTTATTTTGTGAGAAAAAGGTTGTATTCTTCTTTTCAGCCTGCAAACTATTTTATGTGTGCCATCACTAGAAGAACTCATAAATCCAAACCAAGTAATTCCTCAATATATAATGTACAACGTGGCCAACACCAGTAAGCGGGGAGTAGTTATACTACAAGACAAATCAGGTTGGTGTTAATAGAAAAGACAGAGAAATAGCAGAAACAAAGGTTGTGGCCATAGTGGAGTGGAGAAAGACCCAAGATAGAAAGTAGGTTATCTTCATCGAGGAAGCGTAAGAGGGTTCATGGTTCCATCCTCATAGATGCCTTAAGTAGTAACAGTGGAATAATTTTAAGTAAATTTCATGCTGTTATAAGAAATTGTTTAGCCTGCCTCTATTTTTTTAATGGCAAGATTAAACATTTCAAAAATATACAAACATAATAAGAATTGTTGGTTATTAACATTTGTGCTGAGGGTTTACTGTGTGCTAGGTATTATGCTAAAGTGAGCAAGACTCAAGTGGTAGCAGGTGAAAGACTTTAAGCCAGCCTCCCTGGATACTACCCAAGTAACTCAGCTGGAGTTGACTTCATCAGAGATGTTCGTTACCCAGGTCTGTAATACTCAAGTAGCATAGGAGTAGACAGAAGCAACATGATAGCAAATAGAAGATCGTGGTCTAAAGAAGAATGTTAGGGATTCATGTCTGGGCATTCCCCCAAAATAATTAATCCATGTAATAACTTTTAATACTGGTAGTATATATACACATATGTATATGTACACACATAATTACATGTAATGGCAAAGTTTTAATATATAGTATCATAAAAATTATGTGTTTTACTCAACAATTTTTTTTTGTATGCAGATGACCTTCCTCACTGGGTATTATCTGCCATGAAGTGCCTAGCAAATTGTAAGTGAAGCAGATTTTTGAAATAATTTGTAAGGAAAAGTCCTGATAAAATTTAAGTGTATTGTTTCTCTTGATATTTAAGTGAAAGTCTAGTAGAATCAATTACACATGAAGCCCTCAATTGTTTTTCTATACAGGTGATTTTATAACTCAAGCCGATCATTTATGGCATAGTTGACATAAAACCACAGGCTAGAGAGGTTTAGGAAATGTTTAGTCTGTAAGAATTGCCTCTGTGAGGCTCAGTAAGACCACAGGGCAGCTGGAAAGTAAACTAGCTCAGAAGCAGGAAAGGCTAAACGGGACATCAAGCTTCCTGAAGCGCATGGCAGCCGCTTGCCACTGTGCACAGTTCCATCCTCCCTGTGCTTTAAACCTTCTCTGTTCTCAGCGTAGGTGCACAGGACCTCTATGAAGAGCAAAAATTATTGTCACTCATCCCCAAGTCTTTGCTGAGCACTTCGTTCATCAAGCTTTCTCATAGTGATCAGTGAAAATTGATTTTTCACTGGTTCAAGGATAAAATTCTAATTTCTTTCAAAATGAATTTTAAAAGTTTGCAAATGTATAAGTTTCTAAATTAGCAAAAGTTAGATTATATTATAATTTAGTTGGAGATAAAATTTTCTAGATCTTTTAAAGTTAGTATTTTCAAATATACTAATGGGTTTTATTAATGTTCAGGATATTTATTCATTTATTGTCCACTGAGTGTCAACGTGACAGACTAGCAGAATAAGTAGTAATGAAGTTACCAAAAGTTAGTATGAGTTTAAAATAAAGATCCTGATCATAAGTTTAAGACTTAAATTTCTCATACCACCTTCCCTAATTGCATTCCTCTCATTCCTTGGCTCGTGAATAACAATTCAAATAAGCATAGTGATCGGGATTTCCCTGATGTCTCTCTTTAGAATTCGCATCTTCCCTTCTCTTCACAAATGCTAACAAATATATAACTTGCCATATTTCACCCAGAGGCACCATTAAGATTTTTACTTTCTTACTTAATTCCCCATAGGAATGCTGTGAGATGCAGGAATTGGTAATCAGTGTGCTATCCTTGTTTTCGTTTTTTTCCAGAAGAGAAAAACCAAGATATAGTCTTCTGTTAATGCACAGGAGCTAGAACTCAAGCATAAGTTCTCTAGTTCTATTTCCACTAAACATGTTTATTGTGACTTAGAAAACTTTCTAATGATTACTATGTACTTTATTCTGTATATTGAGAATATTTTATACCCTCCTTAGAAAAATATGTACTTTACATAAAATTCATACTAGCCTTAAAGCATGTGTGTGTGAGACAGAGACAGAGAGACAGAGACAGAGAATGACAGAGATTATTGTTTCTTAATCCTTTTTCAGTGTATGGTCTTAGACTTTTACAACCATAAAAAAGTTTAGAGACAGAAAGGTTATTTGGCTTTAGGAAGAAAGATTTTAACTTGACAGAGAGTTTAGTAAGTCTAAAAGTGGGAACACATTTCGGTCACTCAGGAGCTCTCCAAAAAGATTCTAATTGTGTTGATTGTAGTTCCTCAAGGGATTTTTTTAAAAAACGCTGCCCAGCAATTTATCATAATGAAGATTACTAAGTTTCTGAGTTCACCTTGATAGAGTCTAGTCTGTGTTCAAAAGTTTGTATATTTAATAGATGCACTGGATAATTCTCAAAATATGTAATATGTGGACAACACTTTAAATGTTGTTGAACCTGAAAACTTTCCACTGCTCTAAGTATTAATTTTAGCTTTGATGTCAAGGACTTTTCTACCAATGGCAAGTTACTCTGAGCTTCAATTTCCTTACATGTACAATATGATCAGGTCTTACTTCTAAGACCTGATTCTTTTCATAACCACATTAAGTTTAAGAACACTGTAGTGATAATTATTTAAACTCATTAAGCAATGCTTCAGGTCAGGCAAAATTTACTCATAAAATTATAAATTTACAAAAGGTAATTTAAAGAATTATTTCTATAATCCATATATTATTTGCTTTACAAAATGGATTGTAATAAAATTTTTTTAAAATAGATTAGTACTTTAAGACTTAAACTTAAGACTTAAGAAATTTGAGACTTAAGACTGGTACTTTTAAAATATATTAGAAAATTTGCTTTATGGATGGTATTTTAGGTATTAAAATAATAAAGTTAAATAGTGTGCTGGTCTTTGCCTGGTTAGTGTGATTTCTAGTAAGATGATAATGAGATGCGTACATTTATTAAAAACTCCCTCATAAGATACAAGTTTTATACTTTTTGTAAGCACTTTTTAAATTGTATTTAAGTTACAATATATTTTGCCTATTTCTTTTGCCTTCTATTTCATAGGGCCAAGAAGTAATGATACAAGTAATCCAACTTATGCTGGATTTGAGCGAGACGTATTCAGAACAATTGCTGATTATTTTCTCGCTCTCCCTGAACCTCTGCTTACATATGAATATTATGAATTATTTGTGAACATTTTGGGTATGTATGCATTTAACTTACTCAAATTAATGTTATTAAAGTTTTCAATTTTCCTAGAATCAAAAAGATTTCAAAATATAGTTAAAAATGTAAACGGCCGGCTATATGTCATGTTAAAGTCCAGTGATTGTGATTGCTGTTTGTGTCATTTTCAAGTGGTTCAAAAGCATCATTCCACCACCATTAGTGCTGGCATTCGCTGAGCGTTCTACACTTCCGGTTAGCTGTGACGGTAACTCCCCAGGATGAGCCCAGACCGCGCAGGTCGAGTTAGATTCTACCAGACTGTCCTTACTCCAGGTGCCAGCTGTAAGCGAGATCCCCACGGTTCCTGCACTTCTGCCCAGCTGACTGCCAATTTAGAGATTCCTTTAAACCCCTCTCAGTCCACTACAGAAGCTCATGGGATTTAGGAGAGCACTTTATTTGCAGTGATAGTTACCAGGAACAGCCACAGGGAGAGAGGTACATGCAGCAGTTTGGAGGTGAGCACAGTGCCTTCTGTCCGTTGCGGCAGACCATGTGCTTATCAACCCCGCAGGGTCCTCAGCCTCGCTGGTCAGGGTTTCAACTGAAGTTTCGCTCCCTAGGCCTTGGCTGACTCTACGCAGTCTCCAGGCCCCTGCCCTTCTCGGGGCCTTGTGGGCAGGGCTGAAAGTTTCAGCCTGAGCATGGCCAGCCACAAATTACTTTAGCATCTGTTCAGGTGTGCTCAAATTACGTGAAAGCCCAAGATTTTAGCAATTCTATGCCAAGAACTGCCCCAGGTACATACCAAGTATGCATGTATTTGGCTCTCCCTATCTGTGATTTTTATATCTCTGAATCCAACTAACTAAGGGTCAAAAACATTTTTTTAAAAAATTGCAACTGTACTGAACATGAATATGTAGATGTTTTCCTAGTTATTATTCCCCTAAGTGATATAGTATAATGACTATACTGTATTATAAAGAAACTAGAGATGATTTAAAGTATGAAGATATGCTTGGGATATATGCAAATGTTATAATATTTTTATACAGGCCTTGTATTTTTGGGTGTTGATACCTATAGGTGGTCATTGAACTAATTTTCCATGGTACCTAGGGGTGACTGGATATGTTCTGTTATATAACAATTGTCCTATACATAATATATTTCTAGTACTTGTAGAATGAGAACATGTATTTTTAAGTGTATTCTCACTCAATCCATCTAATTGGGCTGAATTTTTTTAAGTTATTTATATCACAAATGGGAACCACGAGTCAGTCTTGCACGTTTATAACCAAATGTTGTGCATGTGTGCTATTTAAGTGGCTTCCGAATTAAGCAGCTGCTCTTTGTACTATACTAACAAGATATACTATAGTGATGCTTTATTTTTTTTAACTTTATTGGTTTTTTTTTTTATTTTTGTCCATTGTCACACAGTTGCATTTTAATTTTTGTTTCATTTCCTGGTAGTTGTGTGTGGCTACGTCACAGTTTCAGATAGACCCAGTGGGATACATAAAATCCAAGATGATCCACAGTCTTCAAAAATCCTTCACTTAACCAGTTTGAATTCCTTCAAATCCACTGAGTGTCTTCTTCTCAGTCTGCTTCACAGAGACAAAAACAAAGAGGAAGCAGATGCTCCTGAGAGACCACAGATAAGTGATCGAGGATTTCAAGGAGGAGGTGCTAAGAAAATGCAGCTAGTTAATTTAAGAAGCAGAAGAGTCAGAGTTAATGATGTCATGGGAGGAAGCTGTCACAATTTGATAGGCTTCAGTAGTTTGCATGTTCTGTCCTCTAGCACCAAACCGAGGTGCTCTTCTTTGGAAGGAATTGTAGACATGCCAGGCTATTCTCATGCAAAGGTGTCCAGTACCTTCCATCAGTCTGTTCTCAATGCAGAACCACAAAACAGTGAGCAACTTTTAGAGTCCAAGCCCAAACAGGAGCCCCTGTTGAGTCTCCATCCAGAGGGACGGACTCACAAGCCTCTCTGCGGTGGGGGCTTTAAGAGAACTACTGCTGTGACTGTGGAAGACCAGGAGGAGTCTTGTTCTGGGGACTGCAAGCCCAAACAGCTTTGCAGATCTCAGAGTCTGCTTTTAAGGAGCAGTCCAAGACGGAATAACTGTGTCAATACACCGGTGGCCGAAGTCATCATGAAACCCAGCCTTGGACAAGGCAGCACAGGTGTGCAGAGAGGTGCGGAAGGCGAGCTCGGGGAGGATAGGATCACAGTCACTGAAAGACTGTGCAGAAGCACTGTAGACCTTTCCAAACACCCTTTACCTGCAGCCTCTGCCATGTGGACTGGCACACAAAGTAAGGTCGTCGCTGCCAGCGCATGCGGTACTAACTTCAGCATTTACTAACCTGCATTTTGCTTGCCTGGCTTTTCTTTTCTGAAACTGCTTTACTTACTTCTTCCCAAAGAAATCACTGAAAAAGACTTACCATAGCAAAGATTTATTCTCTCCCCTTAAAGCACTTGAACTTTCCTCTAATTTCACTTATTCTGTCATTTTATTTGTAGTAAGTAAAGGATTTTAATACTTAGAAATAAGTTGTAAAGAACATGATGAAAATCTAAATATGGTTTTGAGGAAAGTGGGGAATTCTAGAGACAGTTACAGGAAATGAAATCGGAGGGGACTGTTTTACCCCATGTGATTGTACGTGCTGCTGTATGAAAGCAGCTGTCACCGCTGACGGTATTCTTCCCGGGGGCCACTTTGCCTTCTAGGTTTGCTGCAGCCTCCCTTGGAGAGAGCTGCCGTTAGTGCGCTGCAGTTGTGTTGTCTGTTACTTCCCCCACCGAGCCGCAGAAAGCTCCAACTCCTAATGCGCATGATTTCGCGAATGAGTGAGAACGTCGACCTGCCCAAACTTCACGACGCGATGGGTACAAGGGCACTGGTGAGTTTGTTTCTTATGCAGAGAATATGCCCTGATGCATACATCCCAAAAAGTTAACCCACACTGTTTCAAGTTCTACTCAAATGATGTCTCGAGCTTGAAGTTCTAGATTCTTGGGTCAGGAAGGTGTAAAAGCCTGATCTCCCCTAGCAGCCAATGTTGGTGCCAGTGTACACTGCTCCTTCACGCCCTGCTGGTAAGCTTCATGGAGGACTTACTCGTTCATCCTGTACATGTGCCAATCTACTGCACCTTCACGTCCTGCTGTTAAGCTTGACAGAGGACTTGCTCGTTCACCCTGTACCCTCCACAGTGACTGACCCAGACCGACCACATTGCCAGTCTGTGGTGGGCAGGGAAGAGGAGATATAAGTACTGTTTATAGAGTTCAGGCTCCTATACCTCTGTGGGAGAAGAAACCAGTGGGCAATCCTCATATAGTAAGTCAAGTGTTTCCAGGATACAGTAGCAGGAAAGTTGTATTTGATGAGCTAATGTGGTAGCAGGTCTCAGTGCAGGAGGGGCAAGGACACGGTGTTGCCAAGCAGTCTCTGGCTCCTTGAAGAATGAGGACACAGCCTTTTCCATGTAGACACTGACAGGAAATGGAACCCTTGACGTAGCCCCCCCCGCACCTTTGAGAGCTGCCGCTTCCTGAGAGCGTAGTATCCATTTACAACATAGTGAGGAGTCTAGAGCTGTGCCACGTTTTCCCGCTCACTGTTATGGACAGTTAGATTGTCCTTCAACAAGGACAGTCCTGACATAAGGAAAATTGTTCTCGAGGAATTACGGCACTGTTAAAAAGCACAAATTTGTAAGGGAAAATACCTTCAGCAACATGAATCAGAAGGTGGCAGCTTTGCATTAATACACTTTGGTTTGAAGGTGTAGGACATTCAAGTGAGATGGATCCCAGCAGAATATCGGAAACGGGAGCCTGGGGAACGCAAGGTCGGGGCCGCAGGCAGGTTCCAGAGTCAGCCACACAGAGAGGGCAGCTCAAGGTGTGACAGCGAGCGAATGCTGAGTACACAGGAAGGGCCAAAACCTGAGACTGGGCCTGGGAACTAGGAAGGAGAGTCTGCCTGGCAATAGGAATGAGCTAAAAGCACTCTTAAGAGTTCCCTACAGCTGCTCGTCGCCTACTGTGTGAAGGTGCTAATGGCAGAAGCCCGACCTTCTGGTTGCTTCAGAATGAGGTGCGGAGGTTGTGTAGTCAGCTGCTTGTGTGCGTATAAGTGAGAGTAGTGAATTTTGAAACACAGAATTTACCCCAGGTTTTAAAGATCTTACGGTGCAACTGAAAACTGTGGGTATTAAAGTGCTGTTCAAGGACTGGAGGAAGCCTCGAAAACTCTTGTGTAGTTTCGGGTGACGAGTAATGCCAACTTTACAGCCTCTGGTGAATGTGTTCTCTGTGTTGTGTTTTTCTTTTTTTAGTGGAATTTATTTATTGCAATAAGACCTTGTTCTGTGTGAAACCATATGGTTTTAATAGAACTTGGGGTGTTTACTGGTAAAACTGACAAAGTTAAAATGCTAGGCCTTATGGAATCCTTTGAATTCTGTTAAAGAAATACTGAAAAATACTTGGAAAAGGACTTAAGCATAATAGAATTCTTAATCTTTCTCACTAGTAAATTATCCTCCTGAGTCTTAAAATGAAGCCTGCTTATCCCTGTAGCTCAGTACTTCCCATGATGCTGTCTGTAGCTTACGGATATGCTGCTTTGCACGAACCCTTGGGTATTTAAGTTCGGTTTCTTGATACTGTCCCTAGATGATCCATACTTTCTCTCGGTGTGTGCTGTGCTGTGCTGAAGAAGTGGACCTGGATGAGCTGCTCGCTGCAAGATTAGTTTCCTTCCTAATGGACCATCAGCAGGAAATTCTTCAAGTGCCCTCTTACTTACAGGCTGCAGTGGACAAACAACTCGACTACTTAAAAAAGGGCCACGTAGGTATTTTGAACCTCACAAGTCTCTATATTACATCTATATTATATCTCAAACCACCTCTCAAACAAGACTGTCAGCTCTTGGAAATAGTCCAAAAGTCAGGAATAGAGACAGACCCTGAGGCTCCAGTAGCACTAGGACCCTGTTCCCATTTCTCCACATCTTATTTCCTTCCATTTCAGTCCTGTCTTTAGCAAATGGTTCCTTCACATGACAAAGAATGTGGTTAAGTTCATGTGTCACGGTCTTAGGCTTGAAATCCAAAGCAGAAGGAGCTGTCTCTTGGCCTTTGCTTTGAAAGGTGTGGCAGACTCCGAACTGGCCCAGCCTAGGTTCTTTGCGCCCCCTGGGTGTCTGGAGGGGAGTTGGACAGAGCGTCCACGTGTTCCGATCCATTCTCGTGAGGTGAGAGCAGAAGGACTTCTTCCAAAGAGGTGTGGGGCAGAGGTGGAGAATGGAAAGGAGCTGTGACAAGGAGAGCAGGAGTACTGAGCAGCTGGAACCACAGGTAGCTGCTCTGTACAGCCTGTGGCCAGCACGTCTGCTTTTCTCCACTGAGGCCATTCTGGTGTTATCCTGGTTTATCCTGATTATAACCGCCCTGCGTCTTCTGTCTCCTATCACCAGATACGTGAGCTCTGCCTATGCCTGGAGACCTCGGGGCCTCACAATGAGCGCTTTGTTCCCCCGTGGGAATGCTGCTGCTCTAAGATTAATGTAAACACTCCTTACATTGTTACTGTCTTATAGTTAAAGGGCCAAAATCCATGGTTAAGAGAGGATAACAGCTGCCTTTCCTGAGTGCTTCTGTGTGATCAGCACTGCACATACATTTTCTCAGCTCACTTCCATTTCAAGGATGGGAAAGAGACCAAGGAAAGTTAATAACTTGCTAAAGACCACGAAGGTAGTGAGATGTAGAGCTGGGCTTTAGATCCTCCTGCCTTGAGACTACCTCCTACATAAAGCAGTTTTGTAAATGTGCTGAAGGTATTACTGCCGCCAGAATGATAGGCGCTAGATCTCCCGAAGAGCATACTGCCGAAGAGCATGACCAGAATGAACACATTTCCGCTGGTTCGTTCGTGCAGATTCAAAGCCCCAGAGATGGCCTCCTTGCTCCGCTGCCAGCTTTCTCTTACTGTAAGCAGATCAGCGCTCAGGAGTTTGAGGAACAGAAGATTTCTACCTCTCAAGCTGCCATTGCAGAACTTTTAGAGAATATCATTAAAAACAAGAGTTTACCTCTGAAGGAGAAAAGAAGAAAACTAAAGCAGGTAAGGGAGTGAGCAGCTTCTCAGTCACACCACTACCTTTTGACAGGCCTCAGTGGTTCCCACTTAATAACGTCTGCAGTATAATTTATTTTAGTATTTTGGATTTTAAATTTGGAATATGTAGCCTATACACAGTATTATGCAGCAGCATGTGTGTACATTACGCTACTTATGTGTGAATACATGCCAGAGTTACTTTCTATCCTGAATTATAAAATAACAGTAATGATGGATACTGTCCTTTGTTACTCGTGTTTTGTATGACTGTATCTTAGAGTAGCCTGGGAAAACAATTGTACAATCTGGATTATAACACAGTGCATGTCTTTGAGTGCCTCCTCACTACCATCCAGAAATTTTTATTCTAAGGCAAAACCCAGTAGCTGCATGATGCTGACAAGAGCAATTCTGTTTGAGTCACTCAGAGAAACGTGAGCTGCACCAGATCCTTGTGACCATCACAGCTTTCCAAGGGGAGCGAGGATCTGGCTTTCAGGGGAGTCACAAGATGTCCGAGGTGACTGGAGGAGACGCCCATTGCAAACAGGGAATGTGTGCCCTCCGCATGTGGGAAGAGACAGGGAGAAAGGGGAAAATGAAGGTCCTCTCCTAGGATTTCACCATCTCAGTGATTTTTCACCTGAGAAAAATCACTTAGGTAGTGTTGAGCACTACCTGCAGCGAGGAAAATAATGTTCAATACCTTCTAATTCCTCACCTTATTTTTTATTTAAGTTTCAGAAGGAATATCCCTTCATATATCAGAAGAGATTCCCAACCACAGAGAGTGAAGCAGCACTTTTTGGTGACAAACCTACCATCAAGCAACCAATGCTGATTTTAAGAAAACCAAAGTTTCGCAGTCTAAGATACTAATTTAATTAAAAATTATCTAATACCCGTGGAACTTTGATACATGAAGCCATATCTCAGAACCTAGCTCAAGAAAGGAAGTCTGTGATTAATAAGTTTCCTAAAGAAGCGTACTATGTAAATAGGTGGCAAAATGTTTTACCATCGCAGACCTGCTGCAGAGCTCCTATATCTCAACTGAGAGGATGTAGCAGTAAATGGTACCAGATATTTTAACCCACAACTATCTGGGAAAACTATCATGATTGTACTAAAATTTTATTCACTTGAACATTGAAAACCAAGCTGTGATCATCAAGAATAATTCGTAATTCTGTTTTTAAGGAAAATTTACCTGCTGTGTGCTTATGGCTGTTAGCTGAAGACCTAGTTGTTTAGGGTTTCTTTGCTTCTAAGTGTAAGACTGAAGAATATTTGGAAGCTCCTTGAATTTTCACCTGCTAAATGTTGCACGCTTTTGTATATTCTTTTTCATTCTATTTATATTCGTGTGTGTGTTAAATGTTTATATAAAATTTTTGTTTTGCCTTACACATTATCCCAACTGCTTATTCTTTGTTTTGTCCTATAAGTATCTTTTGAAATCTTATATTCATACACTGCAAGAGTGATGGAGATATAAAAGTACATAGGGCAATCATGTTCATTCAGAAATTTAGCAACTGTTATGTGACTGGCAATGATGAATAAATGATATCCCCTAAGGTATTTGTTTTTTAATGGAAGGGGCTGCATCCATCGGTGCTTAATGTAACAGTTACTGAAATCCAGGCATGGGGAGCCCCTCAGCAGAAGACTGACTTTAGTGACTGTGAAACAGTTCCAGAGCCCAGGGCCCACCCTATCCCAATCAGTGCTGTATTTTAGGGGTGTTATATAGGCACTGGTGCTTTTTCTAACCATGGAGGTAGTTCAAATATTTAGCTAGCTTTGAGATCAGCGCCCTAAATGCTGCTTACAACGTTTGAGAAATTACCAAGCTGACAGCACATGGACTCTTTTTCATGGAAAGAACAGCCAAGTGTAAGTGTCTCTCAGCGCAAAGCTCCCTGGACTCCTGCACGGTGGACTTGGTGCACATGTGAAATAAGTTTGTCTTCCTTTTTTGTATGTAAAGTATAAAGAAATATCCATGTAAGACTCTGCCTAGTGACTATCTTGAATCTCAATGTAATTTTATTTACTATTGACATATAGAATGACAGTGTTCCATTTAATATTATTTTTATTAAAAAGTTGGACAGAGAACAATAAATGACAAATATACCTTTATTCCAGATCCTTGCTTATAGAATTATTGGACCAAATTAAAAGTTGAACCTTTCTAAGTGTTCTTTGCATGATAAAACTTTTCCTGTTTAAAGGTATGTGATAATGTGAATTATGTAACAAGTTAAGGTGAAAATTACATGAATTTTTATATATTTTATTGTTACTTTTTAAATATTTAAATGTAAAAATAGTAAACTTTCATTCACATGAGTGTATGTGCAATTGAGATTAGAAAATACATGGTCCAAAACTTTAGTAACATGAAATTTGCCTGATACTTTTATCTGTAAAATGAAGATAAAGCATTTCCCCAAGGATTATTTGAAGATTAAGTAAGATAATGCACACAAAATATTTAGCACAGTGTCTATCATAGAATACGCACTCTATAAATTACTAGCTATTAATACTAGAACCATAAGTATAACACAAGATCATCAAGAGTGTTCCCTCTGTGATGCAGACCTGAACCAAATAAACCTGAACAGTTGGTGGTCTTATTTTTTTAGTGATGGGACGAAGGTTTCAATTGCACACACTGGTTGAAATGTTTTGATCTAGTAGAGCAGGAATATTTGGCGAGGAAAGAAAGGAGGAAGTATGTTAGGAAGGAATATCCTTGAGTCAGTAAAAGCATATGGGAGCCAGCATACAGTAGAAGGCCCAGCCTGTACTGGAGACGGATTCCATTCCAGAAGAAAGAAAGGCAGTCTTTAAATTCAAATACAGGTGGCCTGGTTATTAGATTTGATCTTAGCTCCAGGCAGAATTTTCTTCTAGTTACGTTTGCTTTCTAAGGAAACAAGACTCAAAAGATGAGCTTCTGAGTGTAAAGTGGAGGTGGGTAGCATGTTGCACATTTAAAGAGAAAATGCTGGAAGTGGTGCCACAGACCCGTAATCCCAGCACTTGGGAGGCTGGAACAGGAGGACCAGCAGTTGAAGGCCAACTTGGGCTACATAGGAGGCCCTAACTCAAAATGGACAGCGGGCAGGGAGGAGTGCCACATTCTCCCCAGTGCCTGCTGCTAATTGTCATATAGTGAGCCAGTCTGCCCACATTGCTCAGTTACTTCCTTAGTAATGGAAAGTACATGTTATTTCCAACTGACTACCCTGCTGTCTTTGGGAAACAAGCTGAGTTTTCCCATCCATAAAAGGTGAGTAAACATCTACAAAACCAAGTTGTTACTGTCAGCAAAGGCAGTAAATATATTTACATGGGTCAGTTTCTGTTACTATAACAAACAGCTGACACAATCCACTTACAAAGAAGAAAGGTCTACCTGTGCTCATTGTTCTAGATATTTCAGGCCATTGCTGCTGGACCCTGTGTTTCTGGGCCCCTTGGGAAACAGTGCATCATGGTGGAGCCAGGGGAGAGGGAACCATTCACTTCATTGCCAGAGACAAAGAGAAGACAGGACAACATCCCACTATGCACACTTCCAGCGGCCCAAAGACCTCCAGGTGCCCCCGGCACCAGTCCAGGGAGCACACCTTCAACAGGGACTTCAGGGAACGCAGAAGACCCAAACTATAGCAATATTGAAATCTCGATTAGAAGTCCACGCTCACTTAAGTTCGTCTTGCCTTGTGTTGAGCTCGAGATCTCTACTGATTAAAACTTCTGTGCTTGTTTTCCATCTTTCCTATCCCATCAGTTGTATTTTTTACCTCAATTCGTGGGATGAAAGTTCTGACGTTTTATATCCTGGTAATCTGTGTCATCAGAAGATAATACCAGCTTTTGATTTTGAAGCTAAAGAGTGTGGTTGTTATTACCAAAGCATCTCTGGGAAAGATAAAGGGTAGCTCATTTTTATATTAAGTTGGAATAAAGTCAAGGAACAAAAACATCTAACAGCTCTATATAAAGAAAAGCAACTTTGAATGTTTTATTAACCTTTGCCAACAATGTTTTTTCTCAGAACTGAAAAAGAATTACATTTTACCTGTCCTTATCTTTTCCTAAAACTTTTCCAAATGAGTACTGAGGAAATACACCATCTAAAATACAAGGTGACTTTTGCTAATGAAAAGCTTTACCTCCACCTACCTTGACATGTATTGGTTGAACTTTAAATTGTCTTCACTGCCATAAGTAACTAGAAAACCAAACAAGATATACAGAGCAACTGTTTTCAGTGCTGAACTACTCTGAAGCAGGGCTACGTTTCTGAGAAAAGAGAAACAGAAAAAATAAACCTATGACCGTCCCAGGTTACTGCCTAGAGGCAGTTGTCAGGCAGAGGAACCAAAATAAAACTCAATGGTCTTGCTGCATTTAAAGAGCTCAGGATGACTGCATGCAAGGTGATAGAGTGCTGCAACAGCAAAGCAATCTCCAGGATCTACAGGAAGTACTCCTAGAGGGTTTGAGGGAAGGGTTAATATTAATTCTCATGGCATAAAGGAGTTGAGTAGTAATAAGACTGAGGAAAGACTGGAAACCAGCACACCAAACAATTCTGGACTTCACAAAGCTGAAAACAGTTAATGTCCTCACCAGCCACAATGGAGGGAGCTGGTAGTGCATGGAATACTGGGTGGCATTCTCAGCAGGACTGTGCTACTACGCAGGGGCAAATTTACTCTGGAATAAAAGCAGCTATGCATTCACCTTGACATCTTAAAAGCAAGCCTCAAGATGTCCTAATTGATATTCAGGCAACTCGTGTGCCAGAAGTTCAACACTCAGAAAAAAAAAAAAAAATAGCATTCAACAAACTAAAAAGCCTAACTGATGGGCATCCAAACAAAAAATTACCACATATGCTAAGAAACAAGAAACATTAATCAAAAGAAAAGTACCTAGAAATTGGGGACTAGAATTAAATTTTTAAGAGGTGTAAGTATTTCTAAATACTCTGAGATAAAAAGGAAATTGGGACTATCATAATAGAAATGGAAGATACAAAAATACAATTTCATGAGATGAAAAATGCCATATGAAAAGTATGTGGAATGAGATTAGGAGCACATTAGATATAGCAGAAGAAAAGTTCTAAGAATTTGAAAATATCAGTAGGAACTATTTAAAGTATGGGGAAAAATAACAAAAAATCAGTTCTGTAAGCTGTGTGAAAACACAAATTCCAATTGGAGATTGGAAAAGAGCATAAAAAGGGCACAAAATTACTGGGAAAAGTAGTAACTATGAATGTGTAGAAGAACATAAACCTACAGAAACTAAAGAAACCTCAAGCAAAAAGCAAAACTCCACACCGAGGCACATACAATCAGGTTGCTGAAAAACAGCAATAAAAAAAAAATCTCACAAATTTCTAGAGGAAAAAAATACTGAATAACCAAAAATAAAAATGACACTGGCCATTCATTTTACATGCAGAAAAGCCTAGATCCTGCTCAAAAGAACTGTTGGAACTTATAAATGATTTCTGTAAAGTTGCAAACTTGCCAAAAAGCAGTAGTACTTTTATATACTCATAACAAATTAGTTAAAAATGGAATTTTTAAAAACCCTATTCACAAGACCCACATACACACACAAATACCACAAATTATTTTAACCAAGGAAGTAAACATTTTCTATAATGAAAAATATAAAACAAAGAAATTATAGAGAACATATGCCCACAGATCACAAGAATTAATATTTTTAAAATGTCTATACTACTAAAAGAAATCTGCAGATGCAGTGCAACCTTATCAACATAGTAAAGACATTTCTCACAGAGCTAAGAAAAGACAAAGCATTTATGCTGGGCCATAAAAGACCTAGTATTACAGAAATTCTGAGGGGGGAAAAAAAGATTAGTTGGAGATAATCATATCAGACTTCAAAACACACTGCAAAGATGGACTGATCAAAATAATGTGGTACTAACATAAAAGCAAACACATGGATCAATGGAACAGAATAGAAAATTCAGAAAGACAAAATACCTGACAACCAAAGTTAAAGGGGAAAACGTTTATTTAGCTCACAGTTGGTAGAGGTTTCAGTCCATAATTGGCTGGGTCCAAATCAAAGTGGCATGGCATGGTAGAGAGGCATCGCAGAAGAGAAACAGTACATGGTAACAGAAGACCACAAAAGCCACCAACCAGTGGGGAGATAAGACTCTTTCTGTCCCTTTATTGTATGCAGGCTACCCAGCCTAGGGCAGGTGTAGCACTCACGCCCTTAATCCCAGCCAGAACTATGCCAAACCAGCAGTGAACTGATTTACTAATCACACATCTTCAAGCCTAGCATCAGACACTGTAGATTCAGCCACCTCTGAAAAAGCCCTATGACCTCATGAGGCTTTGAGGGGACATCTTGACACAAACCATAGCAGTAGCCAGTGGATTTCTGACAAAGATACTAATGGCATACATTGGAGAAAGGACAGTCACTGATAAACAGGGGAAAGAATGCACACATGCAGAAAAATGAAACCAGAAAACATCCCTTGCAATGTACAAAAACTTAAAATGGATCAAGGACCTGAGCATAAGACCGGAAATTATTAAGCTACTAGAAGAAATCACAGGGGAAATACTTTAGTATATGGGGATAGGCAAAAATTTCTTATATAAGACCTCAAAAGCAGGGACAAAAAAGAAAGCCAGACAAAGGGGATTAGACCAAACTTAGAAGCTTCTTCAAAGTATTGGAAACAATGGAATTAAGAAGCAATCCACAGGACAGGAGAAGATATTTATGAACTATTCACGTGATGGTGTTAACACTCAGAATATATGAGGAACACAGACAACAGCAACAGACGGATGGTAGACAGATAGTCAGACGATAGATAAAATAGATAGATAGATGATAGATGACAGATAAAAGCAAATGATCTGAGTTGGCATTTCTCAAGAGAAGATATACAAATGGCCAGCAAGTGTATGATAAAACTCAAGATCACTAATCCTCATAGAATAGCAAGTCTAAACCACATAGTTAGAATGACTGTTATTAAAAATTTCAGAGTAACAAATGGTGGTGGGAGTATACAGAAGGAGAACTCATACCCTGTTGGGAGCAGGGGGCATAAATTAGTGCAGGCATTATGAAACAGACTAGAAATCTCCCCCCAAAAAATCTAAAAACAGAACTACTGAGTGACCCAACTATTCCACTACTAGGCCTATATATCCAAAGGTAAGACAATCATATCAAAGAGTTATGTGCATTTCCATGTTCATGACTGGATTATTAGCAACAGGCGAGAGGTGGTATCAACCCAGATGCACATGAGTGGATGAATGCATACAAAACTTGAGTATACACAATGGAAAACCACCCTGCCATAAAAAGAAACTGTGACACTTGGAGCAACATGGATTGAAATAGAGTACTTTCTGTTCATTGAAATCACCAGGCACAAAAAGATGAATAGCACAGGTTCTTACTTATTTGTGGTGGCTAAAAGTTGACCACATAAAAGTAGAGAATACAACAGAGAGGCTGGGAAGGAGATCAGAAGGAGGTGATTAAGAACAAGATAATGAGTACTAACACACTGTTGGGGGGTGGGGAGATAGTTCTAATGGACAGCACAACAGGGTACCTGTAGTCCACAGTGATGATACGTTTCTAAATAAGGACAGAATTGGGAGGTTCCCATCACATAAAAATGATATTTGAGAAGACAGAAGTGCCACTGACTCTGATCTGATCATTACACATTGAATTTATGAACTGAAGTGTAATACCATACACCAAAAATAAGTACATATATTACGTCAACTTAAAAATATTTAATACTATACAATCTAGAAATCAATTGAGCAATACTGTTTTACATGTGCCATTTTAGTTGGGATTTGATGTGAGCTTCCTAGGACCTTCCCTAGTGCTGTCTTAACGTAGGTTCCCATATTACTGAGGTACTATGTGTATGTAAAAGGCTTACTTGGGAGCGTCAATTGTAGGAAAGCTATGGAGGTGAATGGAGTGGAAGAAAAGTGTGAAGTGCTGTGCAACTATGAAGAGACCTCAGCAGATCCACAGTGAGCTGTGGAGCTGGGACGACCTTGTAGAATCGTCCCAAAGTCTTTGTGCCTTAACATAAACCACTCCCTGGCTATGGGCTAATCCTGGGAGGAGACGTAAGGCTGGCTGAGGGAGCTCCTTTGAGCTGTGCACAGTTCCTGGAGAGAAATACAACCAATATTCTGGACAGCTGCAGGAATGAAAGATTCAGCACTAAGTGGGGACCTCTGCAAAACATCCCACATTCAAAGATCTCTAACCTTCATAAACAGAAGGGGTTTCTATTAACACCCCGAGACAGACAGAGACAGGGAGACATGCGAAGTAAGAGCAATGGTTGGTTCTGCTCAGTTGTTTGCTTAATATTGATTGGTTAGTATTAAAATGAATATCTACTCTTCCGGGAAGATGGCGACCAGGTGAGCAGCAAAGGAGCGATCCTCCTTGATAAACATCACCAGCTCGAGACAGACTTGGCGAGCGTGAATGCCGGGACCTAGGCTGGGAAGATCAAACTGAACGTGTTTCTCTGAGCTGCCGGGGGAGATGCAGTAGGGCGGCCCAAACTGCCGTGGCGAGACGCGGGAAAGCCCCAAACGCTGGGAGCCGGAGACGCTCCGCGCGGGTAGGGGGCTTGGCTGGGTCCGAGCGCCCTGGGGGCCACAGCTAGCTCGGTCCCTCCCACCTCCCGAGCCGGCGCAGCTTTCCAGCGACTCCCGACAGAGATCGGCTTTTTAGCAGCGGCAACGCCCGGCAGTCTCACATTTCGCGCGCATCAGGCAGGCTGCGCAGCCTAGACCCTCGGCCAGGGCGGCGCGAGCAGCATAGGAGCGCAGCAACCCGCTCCCTCCCCCAGACCCGGAGAGCGCGAGGAAACAAGTGGCTGCGAGCGGCGGATCGCGAGCATAGCACACAAGACTGGCACCTTGGAACCTTCCTGCCTGCAGGGACTCCGAAAACTGGTGAGCTATCTGCGCTCGCGACCAGATCACTGAGTGGGGGAGGAGATCCATCCCTATACCTGCAGGGAACCCTGGGAGGGCGGGTGAGCGGTCTTACACACCTCACCCAGGTCACTCGGTAGGGAGTATCTAACCAATATCTGTACAGCCTTTTAAGCGGAACTCTCACCAGAAAGCTTAAGGGACATTCCCCCAAAGAAAAGTCATTGGAGCAGCCTCTGCAGCAGACCTTTGCATGCTGAAGTGCCTGGGGAATCTAATGCTCAATATTTTGAATCTGATACCCAAAAAGGGAAGACAGAAGAACAAATCTCAGCAGAAAGCTTAAGGGACATTCTCCCAAAGAGAAGGAATCATTGGAGCAGCCTTTGCAGCAGACCTCCGCCTGCTGAACTGCCTGTGGAATTTATAGCTCCACATTTTGAATCTGATACCCAAAAATGGGAAAACAGAGGAACAAAATGCAGTCTCAAAACTCAACCCCA
>PVLD010014105.1:0-53564 GCA_004027595.1 Dinomys branickii | reverse complement strand
CTGCTGGTGGGAATGCAGACTGGTGCAACCACTGTGGAGAGCAGTTTGGAGATTTCTCAGCAAACTAGGTCTAGAGGTTCCATTCAAACCAGCTATTCCCCTTCTGGGTATTTTCCCAGAAGATCTGAAAACATCATATCACTCTGATATATGTGCACCCATGTTTATAGCAGCACAATTTGTAATAGCTAAAATGTGGGAGCAACCCAAGTGTCCACCCACAGAAGACTGGATTAAACTCTGGCATTTTTATATAATGGAATATTATTCAGCTATAAAGAAAGACAGTTTTGGGGACTTTGTAGGCAAATGTTCGTAATTGGAAACCATACTCATAAGTGAAATAAATCAACAGTACCTGAGCAGGCAATGTATTGTGTCACTGGTGTAAGAACCTGAGGGTGGGAATATAAACTAAGAGACATGAAGGTAATCTGTTGAAAAACAAAGAACAGATGGGACGAGGGAAAGGAGAAAAGAAAGAGGCAGAAATGTATGTATGTATATATGTATATACATGTGTGCAGGAGGGCTAGCATGGTTCTGCTATTGTATTATGTCACTTAATGCTAGGGAATAGTTGATGACTGGGTATTCGATCAATCTTGTATGTCTGTATGTGTTATCCTGAGCATACACTTTGAAGATATCAATATGCAATGCAGCAACTATTGTTGGTTTTCTGTTGCTTTGTCTATAATTCAATTCTGATCATACTGTTATTGTGCTACTTTGTGTCTCTTTGTTAATGCTTTCCGGTTTCTTTTTTTTTTTTTCTGTTGTTGATGTAGTTCTTTTTCTATCACACTTTAAAGGAAGGGAAAGAAAGAGAGAGAGGAAAAAAAAGAAAAATTATATATATAAAAATATGTAAGAAATTAAGTATGTATGTATAGCATATCTTACATGGTTATACTACTGACTTAGGTCACTTTATAGTAAGGAATAGTTGATCATTAATTGTTTGATCAATTTTGCATGTGTGTATCTGTGTTCCTGAATATACACTCCTAAGTTATCAATATGTAAAGCAACAACCATTGTTGATTCCCTGTTACCTCGTCTGTAAATCAGTTTTGATTGTACTATTCTTATGCTACTTTGTGTCTGTTTGTTAATATGTTTTTGTTCTTTTACTTTTAAAATAATAAAAAAAAATTGAGATATATTTCACACACCGTAAAATCCACTCATTTGATGTGTACAGTTCAGGGCTTTATAATATATTCATAGAGACGTGCAACCATCACTCCGCTCTAATTGTAGAACATTTTTATCACTCTTCCCAAAGAAATCTGTGCCATTAGCAATAGTTCCCACTGTCCATACCCTTGAAGTTCTACCCGAGCTCTAGGCAACCACTAATGTATTTTCTATCTCTGTATATTTTCCTGTTCTGGGAATTTTATATAAATGAAATCATACAATATGTATTCTTTTATGTTTGGCTCCTTTCACTTGGGATAATGTTTTCAAAATTCAAACATGTAGCAATATGCTTCAGAACTCCATTCCTTTTTATAGTGAATCATATTCCATTGTGGTATTTTATTTGTTTATTTGTTTTGTTCATTTAACAGTTGTTGAACATTTGGATTGTTTCTACTTTGGTACTACTATGAATGAGGCTGCTATGAACATTAGTGTATAGATTTTTGTGTGGACAAGTTTCCTTTTTCTTGGATATATATGTAGGGGAGAAATTTCTGGATAATATAGTATGAGGTATGGTTAAAAATATATTGAATATTTACATTTTTAAAAATTATTATAGTACAAGATACATTGTCTTTAGTCTCTCTCACTTCATTTTTTTTTTTTTTTTTTTTTTTTTTTTTTTTTTTTTTTTTTTTTTTTTTTTTTTTTGCGGTACTGGGGATTGAACTCAGGACCCTGCACTTGCTAGGCAAGCGCTTATTCCACTGAGCTATATCCCCAGCCCTCTCTCACTTCAAACATATTTATCCTGTTGTCTCGGCACTTTCTGAAGCAGTTCTGGAAATCCTCTTTCATGAGTGTCTTTGGTTGCTCTTTCATGGCTACCTCCATGTTCTGAATGAATTCAAAACATTTACTTTTAATGGTCATTTTGACTTCGGGGAAAAGGCAGAAGTCCCATGGTGCCAGATCCAATGAATGAGGTGGATGAGGACACACCATAGTGTTTTTACTACCCAGCCTTTCCATTTGATTCAAGAAAAAAACACTTCTAGAATTGCTTCAGAAAGTGGCGCATGCCTGTAATGCCAGCATGCGGCAGGCTGAGGCAGGAGGACTGCTAAGAGTTTGAGGCCAGTTTGGGTTACATAAGTGAGTTCAAGGCCAGCCTGTACTACATAGCAAGACCCTGTATCAAAAAAGAAAAAAAAAAGTGGCAAAATGATAGGATAAGTGTATTCAAAGCAAGAGTATTTTGAGGGAGATTAATGTGTCACTTGCTGTAATAAGTTTCTTTTAAAATGTAAACATTCACTGTATATTTTGATCATGCCTGCTATTTCTGTTTCAGTTTTTGAGGAATTATCAGATTGTTTCTCAAAGTGGCTGAGTCATTTGTATTCCAACCAACAAACTATGAAGATTCCAACTTTCTATATCTTCACCAACACTTAGTATTATCCGTATTCTTTATTCTCATCAGTCTAGTGCTTCTAAGGTGTTATCTCTGTGGTTTGGGTTTTACTAACCTGTATACTTATCCTTATTTCTCATGTTTCAATTATCATTTCTTTCCTTTTTTTCTTTTTTCTTATTTTGGTTTTTTGAGACAAGGTCTTGTTAGGCAGTTGAGCTCACTATGTAGAGCACACTGGCCTTCAACTCAAGGTGATCCTCCTGCTTCAGACTCACACGTGTAGGGATTACAAGCATGTGCCACCTCATCCAGCTCATTTCATTTTTAAAAAGCAGACTAGGAAGGCTAGATAACTTGAAAATTGGGAAAGATGATGTTGAAATGGGAGAATATTCTTTTCGCAAGAGTACAGGTATCAAGGAGAAGGAACAAACATGTCTTGTGTGTGTGTGCGTGTGTGGTGCTGAGGATTGAATTCAGGGGGCCTCACACACATTAAACTAGCAGTCTACTACTGAGCTGCACCCTCAGCCCCAAACATGTCTACTTAGCGTTAGGCTTTGTAGTAGACTCTTTGTTTACATTGGAATGATGATAATGTACTAGAATAATCCTGTGCAAAAGGTAACATTATTCTCATTTAAAGGTAAGGAAACAAATGTTTGGAAAGGTTAAGTCACTTACCTGAAATCATAGTGATTGGTGAAGGAAGTAAGAAAGATTTATACACATTTCCTAAGATTCCAATGCCTATGACCATCTCCTATGGATACTTTCTTTCCATACATCTAGAAACACAATCATCTACAAAACATATCTGAATGCAATAGAGAGACTTGAATTCATTAATATAAACGTTCTTCTCATGACTCTCTGGAAAATTAAAGAGACATTTGTAACTATTTTGAGACTGTTGTCTAAGAGCAAAACTTCATAAAATAGCTAAAGAAAATACTTCAACAATATAACCAGCTTTACTTTCTTGATAGTATACTTTCATCACTGGTTTCATAGTTCATCTTAATTTTTCTGCTTATGTTATTCTTATTTATATAACCTCATAAGTGATCGAACATTTTTTATATAATTACCATAGAAATATTTTTCTACTGGAAGAAAATCTAGAACTAACCTCAAGTGTGTAAATTGACCTCCTTAATTTTTGTTTTTATGGGAAACCTTCTGTCGTGTTCTGAAGTGAAAATAGGTCATAGTTGTCAAATAAGTTCCGTATGAAATAGTAGAAGATTTAAATGAGAAAGATTTGTGAAGTCAATGAAGAAATAGCATTAGTTTTGCATAATTTGTACAGTACAAACCTCCTTTGTTATTATTCTTTAATGAAGAGCACAAAGTAGCCACTGGGTCCCAGAGCCTGGATAGAAGTTTAGGTAATTCAGTCTGGACTTGACTCTTTTGTTATCCCTGGTTAGTTTCCATTCTCACTGCTTCTGTGGATGTCTATAGTTTTGCCTGAGTTAAGATTTTCTACCTATGTGTTGAGACTGTCCACTGTCACTTATGGAAATATTCCCACGATTCAATTCTTCTTAGAAGTTAGTGCCAGAAAAAAGTGACTAAGTCAAAGAACAACTACAATTTTTTTTGCCAGTGAGAACTATATTATTAATTGTATGTCACATTTGCCTTGGTAAGCTTGGAGCTAAATTTAATACTTGCCTGATGTAACAGAAGCCTGGAAAGAAGATCAAAGATCTCTTACCATCTGTTATTTCAAATAAAAAAGAAGGCACAGGTTCATTTGGACATAGACAGTATGCATCCATGCAGTAATCAGTGATATTCAATATTTTACTCATTGGTAGAAAATAATGTACCTTCTAATTCTAGCACTAAATGAAATATGATGTCCAAACCAGCAAAGGCTAGTTTTATAGATGTATTAGTTCCTTTCCTTTTTGCCATAACAAAATAGCTGAGGCTAGGTACTTTGTAAATAAAAAAGTCAGTTTCATGAATTTGGAAATTCAAGAGCATGGTATGACTTCTTTCCAGCTCTTGATGGAATTGCCTGACAGATGGCGTGGTGGTGGAACTTTGTGCGAGAAGGAGCACTCACATGGTATGACAGAAAGCTAGATGATGTGGGAAAAGACATTCGTGTGTCTTGTTATAACAACCCTCTAAGAACTAACCAGGTTCTGAGGCGAGCTACAATAACTTTTTCTGAGGCCAGCCCCTGCAATGACATAATTACTTCATACTAGGCCCCTCCTCTTAAATGTCCCATCCCTTCCCACATTAGCACACTGGGGACCATGTTTCTAACACATGAGCCTCTGGGAAACACACTTAAGCCACATGTAAACCTTAGAGCACATAATACATCTGGATATTTCTTGTTTCTAGGAAAAGGATTGACAAAGAGAATATAAGAAAAAAGTTCTTTGCAGCAAGATTTTCAGATTGGATATGAAGTGGTTATTTTGCACCAAATTAAGGTTAATCGTCCTCTTCACAATGCAAAAAGTAGCAGTAGTTTTCTCATTTTAGCGTCATTATTGAGTCATGCTGAGTATTTTCCAAATTTCATGTAGTTGCTAGTAAGAATAAGAATGAAATCTTCCTTCTTCAGGGTTCTGAAAACAACACATAATTCATAATAGCAAAAGTAAAGTTCTTGAAAGTGCAGTCACAGATCCATAGCATTGGTGTTAGAAAGGGCCAAAGCATGCTTTTTCTGGATGAATAATGTCATGAATACTATAAGATGGAAAATATCTGCAGGTAAATATTCAGCATGAGTAAAGATTTGGTTAATTGGATTTGCCAGTTACCTTATTGAGCAGCTAAGGATATGAGAATTTACATGCAATTTACGAAGTAATATTGCAATAAAAAATTCTCACCCTACGGACATTTCCAGCTCACGTCAAGGATAAAGTCAACTGGATGAGGGCCAGATGGATCTGTGGTGACATAATAGGAGGAAATGAGCAGAGCCCCTTCATAGGTTGAGTTTTGCTAGTCACATGTAGTTTGGGAATTAGAGGCAGGAACCAGACATCTTTTTTTAGGGAGAGTCAATAGGCAAATTAAAACTACTGCTTCATATGCAGAAGAAAGGAATGCTGGGAGGTAGACTGTGGCAGGAACAGTCTTCATTTTTTATAGGAAGAGTACAAGTGCCCCAAGTTCTGTGTATTTCTTTATTTTATGACTTAGCCACAGTATTTTGAAGGCCATGTCTTCCTTTGGCTGGGCAGGTATGTGGACAGTGTCCTTAACATATCCATGAGGGAAAGGTGTCTTCTACAGACTGACATTTTCCTTCCGAGGTGCTCATATCCCTTTGCATCTCACTTGCTGCTATTGTCCTCCCTGAGCTGTGCTGCGGAACACCCCACATGCCTATTTACACTTGAGATATCCATTTGCATTTGAAGATGTTTTTGTTCACCTCCTTCAATAGATAGTCAAACGCCATGGTAATGGGGTTTCAGAAAAAATAAGGAAATTTCTCTTTATTTACAATTTTCACTTTTTATCCGTGACTTAAAAACTTCCCCTTGGAAACAGAAATTCAGATATGATACATTTATATCCCTAGGTAACTTTGTCCATGCCATTTTTGTGACCCCCCCAAAAGTGACATTTGTCTCACAGAGGTCTGATTTTATTCAGTAGAGCTTTTTAAGTCTTTATGCTCAAAACTGCCTTTTCTCCATCCCTACTTGTAGAAGAAAATGGAAGTTTTAGAATTTCAAATGGCTTATTTGTATAATTACATGTATGAAACAAGAGAATCAAAATGATCATTTTTTAAGTCGGTGACCTTTCACAGACTCTGTTGGTGAATTGCAATTCTGCTAGTTTCTTTGAAGAGATGCTGGACTTAAAACATCCAATTTTTTAATGTGATCTTCAAAGGGTATTGCTTTCCAGGTCTGAAATTCTTTGGATCATGCACAGTTTTAGGAAATATAAATTACTCAAAGTGTGTGTGTGTGTGTGTGTGTGTGTGTGTAGGGGTGAGTATGCAATTTTCAATTAATATTCAGTACCTGACAGTCATAGAAACATATCAACTGTTTTTCTGCTATAAATGCACATTTTATTTAAATGCCAACCTGATCCACTCTACAAATACTAGAATACAAAGAGCTCACATGTGATAATATCTGCTAATGGCCTGGGGTGCAATGTCCAGATGTTCAGAGGGCACAGCAATGCGCACAGGCAAATCAGCTGAGGGGCACACATTCTAGCCAGGCACTGCTATAATTTTACCCACGACCTGACCTAGCCAAGCGGCTCATAATCATTTTCTTCCATGGCCTCCTTGTCATTTGACCAAACTTTGCAAATACCCTTTAATTTTCTCCTCACTTATGCCTCACAGTGCTTTGGAGAGCTGGCTGAAGGACAAGACAAAAGCAGTCACGACATCCCAAAGCTCCTTGCCGCCTTTCTCCAGCACTACTGACCCACAGAACACAGTGGGCGCCACCTTCCCGAGCTGCGTGTTTCAGCGTGCCTCTCCTTTTCTTGTCCTCTCTTTCTCATCCCCACCGTCCTGCTTCCTGTTAAGTGTATTTTTCTGTCCTTCAGATCCAAATCTGGGGAAATTTCCTTTGATTTTAGCTTTTAGCCCAAATGGCTACATACATGGTTCTGAGAAAAATGCAGGTTTTAAAATAAATTTTCTAGGTGATTCTCCTGTGATTTAGTAACACAAAGTATTTAATGGATGTAAACATCTTAATTTACCTGTCGCAATCGATATTTACTTGGCCAGACAACATCAGAGCTACAAAGACATAAGGCTCAATCCCAGCCTTTAAAGAGATTATATAAGCATCAGTTGAAGATATATACATACAAAACATACAGTGCCACTAAATAATACACAGTATCCAGCAATGCCATGTTCAAGTGTCCAAAGGCATGAGGTCAGACATGTTTGTATTTCTTTTTGCTGGCTGAGGGACCTTTAGTACATGTACAGTCCCTAGCACCTACTCTACTTGTTTGCTCAACAGACGTGTGGAAAGCAGTGCAATCCACAAGGGTGTTTCTGTAATGACAGCATGCATAACACAAAAGACCTCATCCATGACTGATAAGAAGTAGGGGAAGGACACTAATAAAATGGGAGTAGTTGTGTTAGTTCCTATGCCAGTATTCCCAGCACTGCAATATTTTACACTGAAGAGTCACAGCAGCTGCAAAACACTGTTGTGTTGTGCAGAACACGTGGTGCTGAGCCTTGCGTCCAGCTCCCTACTTTCTCTGTTGGATCAACTTGGTGGTGAGCTCTAACTTGGGGAGGTTTATGGGATGTGGGGGCAGAACTAAAGGTTCTTCTTTTACTTATTTTGTGCTTATCTTCTCAACTCAGCAGCTCAAAAAACTCTCCCTACGATCTCTTAAACAGTTAACCTTCATTTTTATAAAGGCAAAGCCCTATATTTATATTTACTGTAATATTTATGAGGAATTTAACATGGCTCATAAACTCTGCTAGTATGTTTTTGGGGACGGTTGCTGTTTATGTTAGTGCTCTGGTTGCAGTGTTATACAGGTTTGAGTCATTTATTCCTATTGTCCCTACAAGTCTTGTTAATTCTACAGTGTGATTTCCCAGCATGGGCAAAATACATACACCCTTTTATAGTAGAAATGTAGCATTGCAAACCTCATTTTTTAATGAAGACAAGTAGGATTTGGCTACAAGAGAAGATGTTTTGGGAAGAGCACCAGCAACTCCCACAAGAATACAGGCACAAACCCTTCCAAGGGCTGGGGAGGATCCCACCTGAACAGAGTGCCAGGCTCTGAGGTGCAGGTAATGTGGGCTGGACTAGTTGTAGGGTGGTAGAGCCTTGAAGGAATCCGGAATTTTGGGGGGCAAAATGCCTCACAGAGCTTCTGGAGCAGGCAGCGGCCTGCCAGAGTGGTGTTCTAGAGCCATTCACCTGTACGTTTGGGCAAAGGGGTGCAAGCAAAGCAAGACCAGAACAGGTGAGGAGGGGAAATGCGACAGTGAGTGCTAAGACGACCTGTGAAAGGGGGATCCCTACTGGCCGTGGAGAAGAGGGTCCTCAAACTGACTGCTCATACTGGTCCCTGCGACTTGTGCATAAAGGCGTCCTGGGCAACAAGCTGAGAAGCCGGACGACAGAGCAAGTTGGACAGGAAAAAGACAAAGTAGGTTTTGCTTGGCTGGTGTCCCCAAGTTTCCAGAACAGAGCAACCAGCTGTGCCTCGCGGCCCTAGGACCTGGTTCTTGGCCGGGGGAAGCGAAGGGGGACGGGAGAGGAGGGGGCGGGGACCCTCCTCGAGCATTGCAGACTGGCTCCAGAGCCCGGCACCGGCATCCTTGTCCTGAGCATCCCAGTACTGAACGCTCCGGGAGACTGTCGCGCTGAGTCTCTCTCCTCGGGAGGACGGGGCGGCGGGTGCGGCTTGGGCGCGGGGTCCGCTGCGATTCCCAGGCCCGGCCCCGCGTGCTCTGCTCGGGACGCGCCAGCCCCTCTGTCCCTCCTCGCGGACCCTCGCGGGACCTGGCGTTCGCGTCCGCAGGACGCCCCACTTCCGAGGCCTGGCCTCGGCCGCCCCGCCTACTAGGCCCCGCCCCGCGCCCTCCCCTACTCGGCCGGAGCGGGACGCGGGCAGCGACGGCCACTGGGCGGCGGCGGGCGCGGGAGGCTTGGCTACCCCTGCCTGGTCTCCTCGTCCTCCCCGCTGCGAGTCGGCCGTCCTCTCCCCGGCTCCTCCTCCTGCTCTCGGAGCTGCCGGCGGCTGCAGGAGAGCGAGAGCATCGCGCGGTCGGCCGGAGGGACGCGGCGGCGGTGAGGACGTGCGGGCTGTGAGGAGGGAGCGGGCGGGCTGTGAGGAGGGAGCGGGCGGGCTGTGGGGAGGGAGAGGGAGAGCCGGCTGGCGCGGGGGCCGGCTGAACCCCATCCCAAGCGGCGCCCCGTCCCCGGGTGTCCCTGCCGGCGCCGCTGCGTCCCGGGCTGGCTGCGCTCCCGCGGGCGGGAGGAGGCGGCCGCGAGCGAAGGGCGGGCGAGGGACCGGGCGGTGTGTGCTGGCTCCTGGACGGGTTTGCCTTTCTTTTCCTTTCTGTTCGGTGGTCCCGGATTCTTTGAAGTGAGCAAAGCAGCTGCATTTTTCCCAGTCCGGTTCTGCGTCTCTGACTGCAGGAGGTCAGCAGTTCTGTGGTCAGCAGTTCTGTGGAGGGCGCGAGCGAACCGCTTCGGGACAGTCGCGGGAGCCTGGAGCAAACCCGGCCACTGTCCACCCGCTTCCTGTGCCTGTGTCTGTGTGTAGGAGACCGTCGGCAGCCCTCATGGAAAGTAGAACCAGTGCGTGGCGCCCACGGTGCTAGAGGGGACGTCTGTGACCTGCACACACTGTCCCGGCCTCGCCCCGGGGCAGAGGGCTCTACCCTGCCCCTTTGGAGAAAAGATTGGATGCTAATTTCTTTGGTGGTTTTTCTTGATATTTTTTATCCTTTTTTATTGATTCTGTTAAAAATTACTCTGTTTGAAATTTAGGAGCTAGAGAACACCTGTTAGTGGGAAGAATGTTTTAAAGATGGGGAAGAGAAAATCCAGGATTACTTTTTTTTCTCCTTTGTCAAACTGATGATGGGCTTTGTTATTAGTCTGTGTTCAAAATCTGATTCTGACGAAGTAATTCCAAATAAAACACTATCTTATAATAGTATTTCCTGCTACATGGCCACACAGAACAGACTGCGTGGCTTGTGTTTGCAGCCCCACTGCAAAGGTTTTATACTAGAAGGATGGCATTGTGAGTTGGAGAGGAGGGGAGGCAGGGGACCCATTTGTCTCCAGATAGTCCAGTTAGAAAATAATAACACTGCAAATGAACATCCATGATATAATTTGAGTCGTGATATGTGAACCAGTAATTTGTCTATAGGAAGGAAGAAGGATCTTTGTGGATTAGAGCAAAGTTTTGCCTTCTGGAAAAAGTAATGTACACTGTTTTACGCATGTATATGTGTTGAGATTCCATGACTCCTGCTGAGAACAACCATGTGTGGATCTGAATTTAAAGAGGTTTTGCACTGCACAGGGCTTGGATAGTGTAGGGATGAAAAATCTGAAGTGGGAGACGATAGTAAAACATGCTGAAAATTATGTACCATATAGATATACTTTCATGGACATCGTATGCAGCTTGTGAGCTTTTTTACTACAAAGTTGAAGAAACTCAACTTCAGTCTGTTGAGATCCCAGATGTGCCATATACTACCAGAACCTTGGTCTATTGCTCTCAGCCTTAGTTTCTGTATCTGTGCAGTTCAAGTCCAAGTATCATCTTTAGGATTAGCTCACTGCTTTTGCAGAAGACTTAGGGTGGTTCTTTGCACCGAGTAAGCCCTCAGAAAATGTTAATGATATTATGAGTAGTACAAGTTCCCAGGGAAAAGGGAGATGCTAGGATACTTGATAACAGAGTGAGTGACTGCACCCATGCCCATGCTAATCCACACCCAAGCGTACATGGTTTTTCTAGAACTTGCAAACCGTGTCCTTTTGGCTCCTTTAGCCTTTTCTGTGCCACTGTTTCCAGGGAGGACGTCATATAGGGTGTGTGTGGGTCTGAGGCAATAGATGTGGTTTACAATTCCAGGCCTGACTGCCCCTTGGAATAAGATGATTGTGTCCCAGATCCCACCAAAGTAAATATTCAAGTTTTATTTGAAAAAGAAAGAAAAACAAAAACAACTATAGTACAGTAGGGGACATGTTAAGCATCTTTCTTAGGAATCCTAAAATCAACGTTTTACTCAGCTTAGTATGCTGAGAAAAATACAAATAGTAAGTATTTAATCTCCAGAAAACAACTTTAATGGAGGATTTGAGGTTAGTGATCTCTAGAGGAAAGTGAAGAAAAGACATTTGTAGCAGAGCAATATTTCTTGAGCAGGGCAAATATGTTGTGGTTTGCTCCTTCTAATTTAGGAACATACCTGTTCATTCATTCATTCATCCATTCATTCTTCCCGTCATTCATCAGGTCCCTGACTCTGTTTTGGGCTCTGGTAGTACAGCGCAAACCAAAAGCAAGCCTCTGCTATTGCATATGAAAATTCTGGTGGGAGAAATAAACTGTGTGTGTGCCGGAGGAGCTCTGTAAACCCTGGGTACTCCCATTTTGACTGAAAAGAATCTGCATAGGGAGACCAGTATGTTGGGTGCACTTTCAGTCTATGAGTCAGTCTGTTCTGAGGGAGATGATCTGGCAGAAGCCGGGGGTGGTTACAGTGAGTCCAAAAGGTCCTCCATAAAGATGAGAGGCCTATTTCTCCCTGTGCTTTATAAAAATATATATCCATACATTGAATAATGGCTGAGTAGAACCACCATCCAATGAAACATATAGTTGTACATGCAGTGAAAACAAATAGCAGTTTAGAGGTGAGACCTCTCAATTTTAGAAATCCAAAGGAGGAACAAAGATGAGATCTGATCAAGTTAAAAAACCAGGGGCTAGTTTCATCTGGCTCTGAAACACTTGATTCTGTCATTGTAGAAGTTACGAGAAAGCAGAGTGGATACTTCATTCCTCATGTACCTCCAAAGTGACTAAAGGTTTCTCTTTCATCCTTTCAACAGGCCTAACAGGATAATCAAGGTGGTGTTTTTTCCCTGAAATTATGATAATACCTAATTCAATAATAATGCATTGGATTAGAGTCTAGAAGGATTGAAAAGGTGCCAGTCAGACACTGATGGTAGTTGCTTGGACTACAGTTAGGAGTGTATGTTGCAGTTCCTAAGGGTATAGGGTCTTGGGTGTTGAGCTCAGCAATCTTAAGTCTACCTTGAGTGCTGTGTGGAAGGTGGATTTAGCAAGTGAATGTGGAGGTCACAGTGCTTTAGAAGAGCTCTGTGGCCACAAGGTGAGCTGGATGACAGTATGCTGCGGGACAAGATGAGCTGGGGAACAGTGCCTTGATGTAGGTTTGGAGAGGCAACTGCACTGCCTACTCATTTTCTAGGGTGGCCTTCCCAGCAGGGAATCAGCTAGTACTGGAGCTGGTCATGGCACTTTGCCTGAGATAAGCAGATGTAGGAACTCCAGTTGGGACAGATAACCAGGGGTAATGGTTTCATTTGAAATGAAAACTAACCTATGAGCCTTCCAGTGAGGGATGTTCAGTTCAGTACTGGATATAGAAGCAGGAAAAGAGGTTGGAGCTAGGTGGAGATGGAGGGAAGAAGTTCTTTTCAGAGCAGTGGGAACTGGTTTCAGAAAGGCCTCTCTCTATTGTCTGGTTTGTGGAGTTTTACTGAATGATGCTGGAGGTGAGAGTCATGTGTGTCTTTGTGACTAAAATTTTCTCTTTCATCCTTTTAACAGGCTTAATACGATAATCAAGCCCTTGACCTTGGCCTCAAATGGACAGGCCCATGCAGTTATTATTCTGCAGACTTGGTGGAATCTGCTGTTATTTTGGACTGAAATAGTTAAAGGGATAAAACTACATAAAACTGTTCTGAATGAGAGCCAGGATATATAATTGATAAAATTGAGTCCATGTCCCCCATGTGTTATGATCTGAATTTTTGTGTCATATGTTTAATCTCTATCCTCTTATGTTATGGTACTCGTAGGTAGGGCCTTTGGAAGGTGATTATGTTGAGATGAGGTCCTGAGAGTGGGACTCCCTATGAAATGGGATTAGTGTTCATATGAAAAAGGCAGGAGAGATCAGGGCTTGCCATCTGAGAACACAGCAAAAATGTACTGTCTGCAAGCCAGGAGGAAGGACCTTCAGGAATCAGATCTGTAGGCACATGATTTTGGACTTCTTAGCCTACTGACTAAGTGTAAATAAGTGTGTCTATTAAAGCCACACTCTGTGGTATTTTGTTACATAGCATCTGGAACAGACTAACATCCATATGTTGCATGTAAGAAAACTTAAGATGACTTGATTCACTTGCTGAGGATATAAGTGAGCTTGATATGTGTCTATACAATACTGAACACAGGTAAAGAGGTGTGTTACCTGAATGTTTTCTTAGTCTAACCTTAATAGTATCAGCTAGGTCAAGATAAACACTCACTTTTGACTTTGAGATTTAGCAGGTTAGTTAAGAGGACCTCAGTATATTTTGACTTTTCCTCCTATGGGTTGATTCTGATTTTGATTTAATACTATATTTTATTAATTAGGTGGTTTTTGTGGACATTATTTTAAAAACATTTCTATCTAAGTTAAGACTTCAGAGGTGTTTACTTGGGGATGAACTTTCGAGGTTTAATCAAACTAACTTTTAACACTCTCCACGTGGTTTCCTATACCCAGTTGTGATACTGGAGTGAAGAACTTTGGGTATTTCAGGGGTTCATAAAGAAAAATGTTGAATATTACTGAGGTGACATTGGCAGTTGTAACAATTCTTTGTATCATCTTTATCAGAAAAGGTTCAACTAGGTGTAGCCAGACTGTCTTGTCTGGCTTTTGGCTGCACAAGGATGATATATTGGGGATTTGTAGCCCACGCTGATGTATAGAGCAAGGATATTAGAGCACTTTTGAATTTCTCCCTGTTTGTAGGTTCAGTCTCTCTGATTCTAAAAGGATTCCTCATGGGCAGCAGCTCATATTTCCAATTTCCAAGTCTTCATCTCCACCTGCTCTGCACACCCTTTCTTCTCAACATGGACTTCTATAGTGCAGAGAGGAGTGTGGGCTCTCTTAGTCTCTGTACTAGAAGAACTAACTTTTTATTGCTCCAAGTGATGGGATTTATTTACCTCCTTTTTTGATCTTGTTAGGACTATTGCTTTTAATGTGCATGTGGAATAACTGAAAGTGGATGTAAGTAGACCTCAATGAATGCTCCTTGAATTGCATATACACTGTTTGTGCACAGCCATTGCTTCTGTTATTGTGGATTTAGGGTAAGTCCATTGGGGATGATACTGTAGTATACTGGCACATTTCCTTTTTAATTACTCCAGTGTTCAGTAAAACTTGACCAGCAGTGAGATCTTAAATATTTCTTTAGCAAAAACCTTCTCACATATCCGGAAAATTAAGAGGGGCTCCTTTTCCTCTACCAATTCTATTGTTCAGCGTTTTCTTTCTTCCACACTGAGCTGTGTTGTCAGGGGCACCTGGAGTTCAAGCTTCCTTTCTCCTGGGTTGGCTGCAATTGGGCTGAGTTTCACAGTTTTCCAGTTTTGAGGCATTTAGCCAATTGTTTAAGGAAGGCTGTAACTGCAACTGATAGTAGTGTCATTTAATCTTTAGATATGTGGTGCATAGCACACATTTACTAAGGACCAAATAACTTCTTAAAAATTAACTTTATTCTCTTATCCATAGACATCAGATTTTTCTGAAATGACAAATAACAGGCTGGGTAGTTTGGGAATTACAACTCACCAGTAAGCAGTATGTATAAATGGCTACCATGTGTTTATTAAATGTACACTTAACAAACATGACTCACCATTTTAAAAATAATCTAAAATCACATCCTTTTTGTTTAAGTGGCCAACAGTCCATTTCTAGAAGATGATTCTACATGGAGAGATATGTCTAAATAGACACTTGCTCTTTCATTTGCTCATTCTTATAGCAGTCTTTTCAGGGTTCCACTGTAGTAGAAGCTCATAATTTACTGACCTAATTACTGACTCTGCATGGATGCATGCCGTAGTAGGGAGTGTGGTATGCTGCCTTAAATAAGGACTGTAAGCCATTTTTTATCTGAATCTTTTTGGTAAGTGGGTGTGCTTAGATTGTCTTATCAGTTCATGTGCTTGCTTTCCCCCACCCCACCCCCAGCTTGTGCTTAGTTCTCTAGTTCTTTTGTTAATAAAGAAAGGGCAGCATCAAAAAGACTCACAGCTGATGTGTAAAATGTGTAAACTGTAATAGAATGCCAAGAAGAGCTATGTAGCAGGGATAGTACTGGTGGAAAGGCCACACTGGATAAGATCCCAATTGATAGTGTGGAAAGACTGACAGCTTGTGTATACACCAGTGTGGCCAGGTGGCTGAGGCTGTTTTAGACTAGTCTGATTAGTCTGCTGTGGGGATGCTGTTGCTTCTCTTGATCTGAAAAATAGGACCATGGGCCCCAAAGTATGTTGCCTTTCTTGGTCAACAAAAAATTAATGTTTTAAGATTCTTTCTTTAAACAAGAATTTTCATGAAGTTAGATTTGCTCTGGCTTAGAAATGTATGTTTTATTTTTAAAATCACAACCATAGGACTTCCCACTTCTCATAAAGTTTCTGGTTTCTCAAGTCTGACATGTCCAGCTTGTTCAGATAATTTTGAATTCTCACCCTGTCATCTTCACACCAGCCTTCCCTCTGGGCTGCATGGTGTTCCTTAATACATTCTGCATATCAGTCATTCTACTCCTTTGAGTTACTGCTCTGCTCAACCTCCTTTTGTCATTACCACCAAAGACACTGATTACCAAGTCCTCTTAATAACTGAGGGTGCATCAGCCTTTGCTGGAGGCCAGAGGGCAGAGGGCTAGGGTTTGTGCCAAGAAAGAGAGGAAGCTAATCATACCCGTGACCCCAACCTCATTAACATTGCGTTGGATCCAAAAAAAGCCAGCATTCCCCGGCATTGTTTGACTGTGGATTGTCTGTACTGATTTATGGTCATGAGGTTCATATTCCTGCCTTCAGGCGCATGTAAGAGCCTGATGAGAATGCAGGAGACATTTAGTACTTTGTGCCTCCTTTTACTACAATTGAGCTTTAGATTGTCAGCTAGTACTTGGGCCCAGGATGGTGATTTGGCCGACCACCAATCCCAGACTGACAAGGCTTGAGTAGAGAGGATAGGAAAAGGAGTTTGTGGGCTGAAGTTGCATAGATGGGCGTCAAAGCTTCATGCTGGTATTCCCATTCCTTCAAGTAGGGCTTCTTTGGCTTATATACCATCATCACCCAGAATCTCATTAAAATGCCGCCTGTGGGGCTTGGAATTCTGCATTTCTAATGAAGTCTGCTAGTGATACTGATGCTGCTTACCCTGCGGAGCACACTTTGAGGGGCAAGTCCTGCAATGTGTCTGGCTTGGGTAATGAAGCCAGAGGATAGCCAGATGGAAGAACTGATCTGTAAGGGCTGAAGTTTGCCTATGAGGTGCCTTGGTGTCTGACGAGAATTGATTGCCTGCTATTTAAGCCCAGGTTCTGCTGGGGTGAGACCAAGGGCCTCAGCCTTGGTGTTGCTTTGAGCACCCTAAGGTCTGCCAGGCGCAGTTGTATAGGGATTTCTTAGGTTAGGCAGGCTATGTGGGGTCTTTTCTTAAAAAACGATGAAGTTGTAAGGGAAAGGTTTTTAAATTTTGTTTGTTTTTTGCTAAGTTTTAGTTAAATTGATTTTCTCCTTACATGTTGGTTATATTGCCTAAGTTTAACTAAAGAAAGCTCTAACTTCCTTCAATTTAAACTTCCATTTTCCCACATACCCTGTAACTTTGAAGTTATGTGATTACAAAGTTTTTAAAAAGTTGCCTATTATTTCATTTGGAGCATTCTGAAACTTGCCTGATATTCTACTGGGTTCTGGCTACACAGCTGCATTCCCCTGCTGCTTCCCTGTGATTCCTACTTCTCATTTTGGAGTGGGTCCTGGGAATCTGCATTTTAAAATGATCAGGCAGGTTTTGGAAAGACCAATTTGGAAAAATGTCAGTGTAATTACTTATCTGTCTGAGCATGTCATACTGGCCATGGCTGAGAAATAACTGTACCTGTTCACCTCTTGGGTACATATCTATTAGGTTGGGAAGGGCTGTCTGTTCTGTTGGATTCGCTTCCAATTTTTATCTTGACATGCTTTTGTTTTTACAGAGAGGCTCTTATCTTGGATGGAACCAAATCAGAGCATCCTTTGTCAGCAGTATAAGAAGTTAGTTGCATGAAGCCTTTATTTTTAGGAAAGTTTTACAGACACTGATTACTAAGTACTAAGCATTCTCTGGGATATTTGGCTGTGAGCAGTACAGAGAATCTTTAAGGTCTTGACTCTGACTTTTTCCTCCCTCCTCTGTACTTTGGCTCAGAACCTGGAGATAATGAGTAGATAATGCACGACCAGAAAAGAGCCTCCATCCTCCCCCGGCCAGCTTGGCTCTGATCCAAGTGAATTGGGTGATTAAGACATCAACTTTCCACATTATTGTATCAGCGTTAACTTCCACTTCTACAGATTCAGGATTCATCTCAGCCACACCCTAAAGATAAAGTTTGGTTATGAAACACAAACTGAGAAATGGTCAGTGTGGTTGGATTGGAGGTGAGTGGCAGGAAGCTTAGGCAGGGCAGGCATACCAGGGGCAAGTGGGAAGGTCTAAGCTGCAGTGTGAAATGTAGGGTGCAGTCCAGGATTTCTGCGGCATTGCTTGGTGTACACTGAAAGTCTTCAGTGCCTGTATGCCGCCAGTGGTTCTGTGGCTGTCCTGAGGTCCTACAACTCAGCTACCCATATGAACTTGGGATTAGGGCCAGGTCCTAGAAGCTGAGTAGTATATAGATTGAATGATCTATGTTGATCTAAACACTATTTTGTAATTTGGACCCCATTTTACCATTTTCTAAAGAAAAAAAAGAGGTGTAGTAACAAACAACAATGTGAGAAATTGCCTGCAATTTACAGAAATATGCTTTTATTCCAGAAGAGAGAAATGATAGAAATTTAAAGAGAGAGGGGCTGAACTGGGCTTTTCTTACTCCTGAAATACTTTTTGGCTTCTGGGCCTCTGTGTCTTAGTAACCACAGGATTTGTTCCATGCCCTAGAAAGAAACTTGACTCTGATAAAACCACATGGATGCTCCCAGGATGCCCTCAATGTTTCATTCCTGGAGTGGTCAGATTCTATATCTAGGTGGGAGGGAAAACATATAGAAGGAGAAGCATATGTCTACTTTTCTCAAAGCTTGAGTCCCCAAAACAACTGTTGACAACACTGCTTGGGAAATACCCTCTTTCCTGCACCCCATTCCATGAAAAGGGTGGGCCAGCCCTCTCTATCCCATTGGTCTGCAAGGCTAGGAATTGTTCCAAACCTCCACAAAACCACCTTTGTGTATTTTCTTTAAAAAAAAAAAGGGGTGGGGGGCTTCAAAAACCCTGTAGAGTGTGAGGCCTTGAGCACAGGGTCAGTGTTTGTTGTATGTAGGCTAGGCCAACTCTGAAGTTTTTGTTTGTCCTCCATTCTGGCCTACTTCTGCTTGTAAAGCCTCAGGCCCCATTACTTGCTATGGAGTTTTCCTTGACTCCCCAGGGATCAACTGGAGCCTCTGCACAGGCTCCTACATCACCTTGTATCTTCTTAGCTTGGCTACCTATCAGCTGTATTGAGGTTATGTGTGCTATTTACTATGTCCTTTTGGCCTGCAGCTCTCTGGGGGCAGGGAACCCAACATATGTCATTCATTTCTGGGTCTCTAGACATGTAGAAGGCTTTTCTAGTCATCTGTGAGGTGGATGCTACAGGGGAGGAAAGTAGGGCATAGGTAGGTTGAGTACTTGGCTTTTTTTTTTTTTTTGTACTGGGAATCGAACTCAGGACTTTGCACTTGCCAGGCAGGCACTTGTGCCGCTTCACTATATCCCCAGCCTTGAGTACTTGGATTATAGTTATCCAGCCACTGAGCTAAGACTAGGATTCTCACCTCAGTTTGATCCAACTACTTGGTTAGGTGACACTGGCCAGGTTTTCTGCTGAGTGACCAGTGAGCCCTAGCCATGGTCTGAAGATCTTTACTTGTACCAGAAAAGGTTGAACTACTCCAAATTAACAGACATGACTTTTTCCTGTTTTTCAGATAAACTGGGAAACAGACCCTTGAGTACTGCCAACTTTTAGTTACTGTATTTCACTGAGAAGCATCTCATACAGTAAGGGGTTGGTTCCTGGTTTGTTCATGCCAGGTGAGTTGTTCCAGAATGGTATGACACTGCCCCTTGATAACTACCCAGGGTTCTTATTCATGAGAAATAAAATCCTTATACAAAGGATAGCATCTCTGCTAGATAAGGTAGAAAATGGTCCTCTGTCCTTGTGTGTGACTTGGTGAGGATATTTACCTAGCTGGCTTTCTCCTTTTTGCTCTCTCTACCATCCAACCCTCTTTCCTCCAGCCCTGCATTTAAGCTAGTGCTTTAAAATTCCTTTTCCTCATTTGAGATCCAGCCACAACTTTGCCTATTATTTAGCAAACTGTCTGAATGAGAGGCTGTTTGTAATATAGCTTTTCCCAGCTATCTAGCAGAATAAACCACTGCTTCTCTGTGCTCACGTGGCCTGATGCTCCTGTCAGAGTAAGCTTTGCTTACTTGTTTATGTGCATCTTTGTCCTCTGGTCAGTGAGTACCTTGTACTACCATCTCTCACCTAGTGTGTCTCCTAACATGAAACAGATCTTCAATAAAGGAATGAATGTTGTTCTGAGGGAAAACAGTGCCCTAGTAAAATAAACTAAGGCACAGCCACACGTCTACACACACAGCCCCAAAATCATGGTATGTTTCTAAACCAATTGAATGATTTGTGGAGTGCTTTCTGCTGTCTGGGTTAATTACTTGGTTCTTTACCTTCATTACCACACATAATTGAAAATTTACCATAATATAGTTAAATCAATAGGAGTTTGGATTTCTACCCATACTAAACTGGGTAAGAAATCACAGTTCTTTATTTCATTGTATTCTAGAATAGTGTCAATGGCACTAGGAGGTGATAGAGCATGTACTAAATGGGAGTCAGTCCTCTTGGCTACTGTTGGAAAGATAAACATTGTCAGCCAGACCTAGAAACCCCAGTCACCTCAGCCATTGGCGGGGAGACCACTGTAGGGTTAAACATGTATGTAAATATATAGACAGTAAAGGAACAAACAATAGACTTTCCCCATTGGCAACCAAAAGGAAGTTAAAAAAAAAGTTTCTCAGTGGCATGAGCACTTGTTTTAAAACATATTTATACTTAGATGATTTCAGTGAAAAGCTTTGTGTTAACACATTTCAGTGTCCCATACTTCTTAGTGAAGTAGGCCTTTGAGAGATGCAGTATCAGCTTAAACTGGTAACTGCTTTGTCTGTGGATGGGAAGAGAATCTCCCAGAGCAATGGTTTAACTTAAGGGAACCTGGCTTCTATTAGGAGCTAGTAGATAGCTGATTTCACTGACGCCTGAGGTGGTACCTAAGTCTAACCAGAGTTCTTTTTTAGAGCAGAATGTGGCTGTATATTTTGCTTTTGCTTCTGCGACAGCATGATTCATTGTTCAGCCTTTCCAGTTGCTTTGGTGGGTGTGTGGAGCAGTGAATCAGATAAAGAGATTTCTGTGTGTGTTTCCCATGACCAAGCAGAGGTACTAGTAGTGCTGGGTCAAAGAAGTAGTCACATACCTATAGATTCTTCTACCTGGTGCCAAGTCCTAACTATAGGACTTCCTGAAAGAAAATTTATTGAAAAAGGCAATAATAGGACTTTAGCTCCTAGCTGTCCATCTTAATGGTTTTAAAGTTTCCTAGGAGCTTAGATAAAATGAAAATTTCAGCTTTGCTCAAGAATTTCTACTCTATGGCAGTAGTTTATCTTTTGTACTTGGAAAATAAACCAAGAAAATAAATTGAAATGAATACATTGGATATTAAAATATGAATGGGTTTTGGGCATCTTTGCAGTTTGAGATACTACTGAATATTTGTGTCACATCTGCCCTGGAGAGGCTGCATACAGGGTATTTGTTGGGCCTGGTCTTTACCCTGCCCAGTACAAGAAATGATTAACTTAATTCATTAGGAGCAGTGAATTCTAAGAGATGTCTGACTCTCAGAATGCTTCATGTTTTATAATACAATTCTTACCAGGTGTCTTGGTTACTTTTCTCTCATTGCTGAGACAAAATACCCAACACCCAAAATGAAGGAAGGAAAGATTTATTTAGCTTACAGTTTGTGGAGGTTTCAGTCAATACTTGGCTGGTTCAGAGGCAGAGTGGCACATGGCAGAGGGCAAACTGTTCAGGGCAGCAGAGCACAGCAAAGACAACCAGCGAAAGGGAGGAATGGCGGCAAGCAGCCTCTTTCCTTCCCTTACATTGTAAACAGGCTACCTCCACCCAGGGGGTGGCAGCTCTCACAAGATCTCCATGCCTTCTTCTTTCACAGGCTCAGGATGTATACAAAGTAAGCACCCTGTCTTCCTGCTGAATCACTCAGCCAAACCTCCAGATTCCCCAAGTTGACACAATGTATCAACCATAACACCAGGTTAGAAAAAAAGCAAAAACAATGAGGTAGGTCAAGACCTCAAGTTATTGGGCTGGTTCTTTCCCTATAGGGCTCACACACAGGTATACACTGAGGATACTTCACAGAGATCTCTAGTTGGATCTTGACCACCTCCATTTCATTCTAATTAGAAAGCCCAAGTAGTAGTACAGTTCCTGAGTTTCCTTAGAGCTTCTTGACTTGTAATACATATTTTGGACTTGTAGCACTATGCTGTTCTTTCCTTAAGTGAAATGTTTACTCTCTTTAAAGATGGAACTTGAGTGCCTCATCAGTTCAATTGGTAAATCAGTGTGTATATGTTTTTATTATAGTTATTTTATGCACTGGGTTTGATCTAAAGACGCTGTCCAGTGTGGGCTCCTTATGTCCAGGGTAGACAGTTGGGAGCAATCAGAGCAATAACAAATAGTAGACACAGTAGCTGGTCAATTGCTCTCAAACTCTGATGTTATTAGCATCTTGGACTCTGATTGACAGTTCTTTTATTATTGAAATGTGTAGGTCTGTGTACCAATAAATGGATAGATGGTTAGATAAATGAATGGCTCGCCCCTCAACCAGACCTCTTAGATATTTTTGGTTTTCTCAGGTGAAGTTTGAATCCTCAGCTGTAGTTCCTTAAGGAGGAAGCAGAGTCTCCAAGATAGTCTCCTTTCAAGTTCAGTGTGAAGCTGGTTTCTTTACTGACATCTAGTTTGCTTTGTTCCATTTCTAGATCACAATTCACGGATAATTTGAGAACCTCTTTTTACTTGGATCAGGTAGCTTCTTGTCAACTATAATTTGTTGGCCAGTTTGTCTTACCTACTTTAGAGGTTGTATAGTTGATTTGAAAGACTTACTGGTCTTTGGTTCCAGGAAAAGTTGATGTTCATTGGGATATCTTGAATTTTTTTCTTTATAAAAGAATTGGAAGTATTGTTTTCACTACCTTATGCCTTCTTTCAGTTAAGAATAACTCTTCCCTATTCTTTAGAGTTTTCTTTGGGTTATAGGTCTCAGTTGGAAGGAGGCTCTTTGGGTAACTAGTTAATGAAAGTACCTTTTCAAAATAGGCAAAGAACAGTAAATTTTTTTCTTCTCCTATCTCTTTTAACAGTAAAAAGTAAGTCCTCTGAATTTTCTTTGATTCCTTTTCTCTGTGGATCATTCTCTTCTGGAGCAGTTAAGTACTGGCTTCTAGAGTCCTGTCCTCTCAGGTCCCTTCCTAAGATCCAAGAAGCCGTGGTTGGCTCCCTGCAACCTTTGCTAAAGCTGACTTCCTGATGGGCAGCTCTGGTGCCATCTCTCCTACATCTCCTCTGCATCCATTGGAGGATCCTCTTCCGTTTATGACTGCTATCTCAAGAAGAAAACAAACAGTTATAGCTCCCATTCAGCCCAGCAGGCTGGAGAAAACTGTTGTCATTCCCCTTATTCCTGGGTTCAAAGTGCACTTAACATTTTATGGGAGTGATCAGCCCTCCCAAGGTGCTGGCCTGAGTGGACCTGTGTGTTAGCTTGGTGGACAATTAACCACACAGACCTCTTCCTTTTGCCTTGGCCTTTCTGGCTGAATTGACACTAATGTTCTGAGTGAGAAGGGGCTGCTGCTCCTCTGAGCAGAGCACCAGGCCTCAGTAGGGAAACATTTGATCTTGTTCAAAGGAGATGTCTCTGAAGCATGAAGATTGAACTGATTGTGACCCCACCCGAGGGGACAGAGGAGCTCCCTCTGGAGAGCAGGCCAGGAGGAAGAAGCCATCAATCACTAATCCCACTGGCCTGTGGGTCTTTGGGGTCTCATATTCATTTAAAGGAGAAAGAATTAAGGTTGAAAGCAATAAAGAAGTCCTTAAATGAGAGGATCAGGGGGTCATTTTATCTAATTTTGTGGTTGTTAGTGAGGAATAAAAGGGAAAGGAGATAATTTCTTCAGCCCTTTTGAGATCTCTATCACAGCACATCGCATTTGGGGAGGTGGCTGAGCCTCAGAAGGCTATTTCCTTCCTGGTAAACCTAAGGCTAAAGTTTCCATAGAGCCTGAGAGGGCTGGGAAGGCATGATATCCTCTAGGGCTCTACAGTCAGGAATGTATGGTTGGTCCTGTCATAACTGAGAGGCTAGTGGCTGGAAGTCTCCATATATGACTGCCAGCTTCTCAAGATCATGATATTCAATATGAAAATAAAGAAATCCATCAGGTGAAAGACCTCATTTAGATTTGGGATTCTTTCATCTCTGAGGAACGCTTGCCAATTGTCTGTTGTTGATTTGATTTATTTGGAGCATGATGATCATTACATTCTTTTGAGCTGAGTGATGTGCAAAGCCTTAAGAGCACATGGTGTTTTAGCAACAAAGTGAGAGCAGTATCTTCTATTTGATGAGTGCCATTCTGTTTATGGTGTAAGTTCATATCTGTTCCTTTCTGAAAGTCTTGTTGGGTAGGCAGGTTTCCTATACATGCTGCTTTACAGAGAAGGGAGAGACAAAGAGAGGCTGTGTGACTTACCAGGTCTCCCAGTAGTGAAGTAGGAGATTTGAATTCCATCCCTAGACTTCTGACTTTCAAATTAAACTTTTTAGGTTATCATTATGGAGAACAAAGTGGAGGGGTGGAGCGGGGAGAGGGAGGAAAGCTTGAAAAATTCTTCCAAGAAAGGAAGGCAGAGTGGTGGTGCATTGACAGTTCTCTGCACCAGCCACCAGCTGGCACCATTCCCCAAGGCAGCTTGGTTTCTTCTGGAAGAGGGGCAGAGTGACCAGAAGAAAGCGAGGGGGAGCTCAAGGAGATTGGGCTTGAGTGGGTGTGAAGGGCTACTTGTGTGTCTGACCTGGGGTACCTAGGATAAGGTAGGATGTGGGACCCACTGTTCACTTTGTCTCATTTATACTCTTTCTGGCCCATACCCATTTGCTTTCTTGTCTTCTGAGTCTCTTCAACTATGTAGATTTCTACTTAGTATTTGTGGACTTACCTCAGAAAAGAAGAGAACTTGTCTTGAGATATACTAATAAAAATCCTATTAAGTACTGTTAAGTGCATTTAACCATAGCTTAGATTTGTATAGTTCATATACAAATACGGGTTCTCATTTGATTCAGGAACTATTTTCTGCCAGCTAGTTAACAATGGAGGCTACAGAGACCTCCCTTTCTGTCCCTTTCTGGTGGAACTGGTGTCCTTGGGAACTTCCAGAAGGTGAGACTGCAGCCAAGTGTTTTCCCAAAATATCTGAGGGGAACTCCTGGGGTGAGGGGCAGTGAGGACAGGTCATCACTTGTTTCAGTAAGGCTTCTTCACATCCTGGAGAGAGTCATTGTCCTGCAGTCCTTGGGGGCAAGAGTTTTCTTGCTTTGGTGGTGTTGTCCCTTTCCTTCATTACTTTGGCTAATCAGAAGTTGGCTGTACTTTAGTGCCTCTTAAAAGCTTTTCTTTTTGCTGTTTTCAGGAAGTTGAAGTGCATTGTCAGAAATGCTGTGAGTTGATGAAGAAGAAATAAACAAATGCAGGCAACATGTGAGGAAGGCTTGTTAGCCCTGGCCTTGGCTTTTGGTAGGATCTAAAGGGATCATATCTCCTGTGTGTGGAGTGTCCTAATGCTAAGAAGCCTGAGATGTGCATGTCAGTGAGTTACAGATGAGGGCACTACTTTGGCTAATAGATTTTGGGATAGAAATGTGTAGTTCATGATTGGCAGAATGGAGCTAAGTCACATGGCAACAGCCTGAGCTATATGACTGTGGAATTAAAATATCATCTGTTCAGGGATGCAGAACATTCCAGAATGCTTCAGTCTGCTCTTGGCAGTAGTGCAGAGACTAGAGAACAGGAAGGCTGGGAGGGGCTCTGGAGAGCTTTTTGACCAAGCCTCTTATTTCAGATTAAGACACTGACCAACTTGACTAACTCCCCTTGAGGACTTTTGTACGTCTGATCTCTGGCTTTTGTACCTCTGGTCCCTAGTCTCAGGTGATTAATAGGCATTTTTTACAGTGGCGTTAATAGGCATTTTTCACATTTTTTAAAGGAAAATGTGACTTCTGACATTTGTATGTCTTGTGTTGTGAAACATTTATAGGCTATCCACTTGATAAAAATGGTGCCAAGTAGCTTCTATTTCATCTGTTTAGGGCTTTCTTGAGATTACATATAGATCAGAAAATTGAGATTAATATGATCAAACTGGTTCCTTCCAAGATGGGAGTGGTTTAGGTAAAGACAGGTGTGTTCAGGCTTGAAGAGTGGATGGGAGGCAGGAGTGCCACATTGCTGTGCACAGCAGACTCCTTTCATGTTGGGTTCTGTGTTAGTTGTGTCCTTGGGCTATAGGCAGTGGTCTATGGCTCAGCCTTTTGGAAAGAATCAGGATGACTGGGAATAAATAGGTGTGAAGTTAGCCCTCTCCATAAGCCCCACCCTCCTTTCGTGGCATAGTTGGTTCTTTTCAGTAGGATGTGCTGTTGGGAGTTCATCAGACTCAGTAGAAATGTGTACCTGCACAAAATGATACAGGTGTTATTGGGAGATTCAGGTGTATTAAACATTGCAGCAGCAAAAGATGGATGACGTTCTCTGCAGGCTGTCTACCACAGTCCAAATCCCCTTGGAGAATTGCAGCCTTGTTCTTTTGGCTCACAGCCAAGGAAGCCAGGTCTTCAGCAGGCTCTACAAAGAAACCTACAGTGGTAAACCCAATGTGGTTATAAGCCACACTGCTGATTTCAGCCTGGACACTCACAAACTTGTGTTTGTTTATTTCCCATGTTTAACTTCCTGATTAATTCATAAAATAAAGAGAGATGAGCAATGGCAGTAAAAGAAAGTTTTAAAATTTAGATTGGTTTAAGGAGATGAATTGAAAATTAAAGATTGCCAAAGGGAATATGCAAAGTCAAGAAATTTTCTTTAAATTCACACTTGAAAACTTTTTTTTTTTTTTTCACACTTGAAAACTTGAAGAGATGCTATTGTTTGCTTCTTGGAAGGCTTCAAACACTTCTTCCCATCCATTCTTCCATCCTGGCTAAGGCTGTGTCTTATCAAGTTGATATTCAAGCTTTCACACTATTCGCACTGGGCAATGATGTTGAGAGACAGTGCTTTCCCTTGACACCTGCTGTAGTTTGTATCTGCAATGTTTCTAAAAGACTATGTGTTAAGACTTGACCCCAACCCATGAACATTTAGCAGTGGGGCCTCATGGGAGGTCTTAGGTCACTGGGGTGAAGGGGACAGTGGGAATTCAGCTCCTTTCTTTTTCTTGTCCTGCCTATGAGGTAAGTGGATTGTTTGGCTATGTGCTCCCTTCACGTCTGACATGAACTAAAACTTCCAAAACTGTGAACCAAAAAAGACCTTTCCTCTTTCTAAGTTTATTTATCTCAGGTATTTGTTATAGCAACAGAAAGCTAATACAGCAACTGTGGAATCTCTGTGTCATCCCTAGCACAGTTCCTTCTGGAAATCTCTTTTGCCATTTGCCTTCTACTGATGACTACTGTATGACCTCTCCTTCCTCCTTTTAGGAACTGTGTAGTGAACAGCCTTCCCTGTGGGTCAGAAGACCAGTTGTAGTTGAGGCCTGATTGAGTACTATAGAAAGAGCCAGTTGGGCACCGGCTCCATTTTGTATCAAAGATCAAGGGATTATACAAAACTAGCAGGCTTTCTGTGGGTTAGAAGTGGATCTGAGAAGGTTTCTGTAGTAGTTGGGTTCTTGGAGCTTGAACAAAAAGAGTAAAATGAAACTTAACAGTGGCATAGATTGTGACTTTAGTTTTGGTGAAAGTCAAGCCTTGGGAAGTGATTTTTATAGTCATGTCCTCATGGTCTGGAGTCTGAACTTTCCATAGGGGCTATAGTTGGCACTGAGGTAGTTATTTGTGACCTGCTTTTGTGTACTGCTAAGGTAGTGTCTTGAAAGTAAATAGTCAATATTTACTTGATTCCAAAATATTCTGTGTGCAAAACCATGCAAATAAGAAATAAATTAAAAGTACTTATGTGGTAGTTAGGCTTAATTGTGTCAATTTGATTGTCTTGGGAGTAAGTTTGTGGCTATTTACTGAGGGGATCAGTAAAGCACACTTCTGGTTGTGTCTGGGTGGGTTCTAGGGGTATGGCCTGGGGACTCTATGTTGTCCCCTAGTCCTTTTCTGGTACTCTTCCCTAGCTCTGTTTCCAGCTGCCATGAACTAAGCATCTTTGTTTTGCCATGATCTTCTGCCATGATTTTCTTGCCTTGGAGGTAGCTGACCATGGACTGCATTCTGTAAAATGGTGAGCTAAATTAAATCTCTTTTCCTTTAACTTTTAGGGGTTGGGTACTGTGGGAAAGCTGATTAATATATGTTAATAAAAACAGTTTATTTGGAAAATAGTTTCATTCATTTATGTGTGGAGAAATTTGGTTCTTTTCCAGATTCTTGAAAGTCAAACAAAAGTGAAGTGGCAGTATCCTATTTCCCTGGATGCAAGCCTTAAGATTTTATGGAGGGTGTTTGTGAAAGCATATGCTTTAAAGCAAGGGAATTTGCTTATTGACAGAGGCACACCTTTTGTTTATTGATATTTTATTGTATGTAACATAGTTTCAATACAGTAGTTCTACCTGTCTCCCTTTAATGCACTGTGAGGGTCTGTAGCCACAGTGACAGAAAAAAAGTTAGTGGAAACTTATATGATAGTGTTTATATTTACAAATTGTTTATATTTACAATTAAGTGCTGAAATGTGATGGAATTCTGTGTTTATAGTATTCCAACTCATTATAGAAAATTGATGCTGGAAGATTGGTTTATATTCATGGTTTTCTTATTGCAAAGTGAGGTAGTTATATATGTATTCATTAATTATGTCCCAAATAAAGCGTAAATCACTTGAGTACTGTTTTCTGTGAGAGTAGGGGTGGTAGGAAGGATTTTAAGTTTGTGGCTATTTGACAAGAATTTGCCCCTGTTTGTATAATGCAAATCAGAGAAGTCTTTGATATGTTCCAAGTTTTCTTCAGTTTATACCCTTCAGTTTATACTGTCTCTCTATATTTTCTCTAGGTGATCTCCTCCCCTATTTTATGCTTTTTTCTCTTTTCTCACGGTAATATATCCCTGATCATCACCCCTGTTTCATCACCCTTCTTTGTAAGGGCAGAACTATTAGGGTTGTCATGAGAGGATCCTGTTGGACTTCTGGGCACACCAGATTCTAAAGTGTTTTTATCCATATCTTCTGGTCCTTTCTGGAGCCTGACTGTGCTCCCAGATAGCCCAGTGGATCCTGAATCTGAAGAGCATGCGTTTTCTGTAGCCTAAAAATGTTAATGATTATACATACAGGATAAGATTTTATTTGATGAATATGTAGCCTCTTTAATTATTTTACCAAATGAAAACCATTAGGAAGCTTATACTAGGCTTTTGGGAGGAGGGTAGTGTTTGGAAGACAACCCTTCTCTGCTCTATTTTGCCACAGCAAGGATGGACTGGACTCGACAGGATGTGTGGTAGGGAGACCCAGCCTTGAAACTCTGGTCCCTACTCTATACTTAGGTTCCTTGTAACCTCAGGCAAGAGGGCTTGGTCTCCTCAAAATACTTTGTAGAATTGATATGAGAATGTGGTGGATTAACTAATGGTCAACTTATGACACCCAGCTAAACTGAATCGGTATGGTGCTGGGTGTGGATGGCCCACCTCAGGATTGTTGCCAACAGCATAGAAAGAGAACTGGAGAGGAAGAAGGTGTGCTGGTTCTTCTAGAGAAGCTTATTGTGCTGGTTTTCTTGATAGGAACTCAGCTGTTCTCATTGTCAGAGGAGTTTGGGTCCTTACTGTCGCTGAGCATGGTTGTGGTTCTTTTCAGGGGAGCTCTGGTCCTTACCTTGAGCATTGCTTCCTGGCTCCAGTGCAGATCCCCCAGCCTGCTGGCACAGACCCTTCATCCTGCTGGTGCAGACTTTCTAGCTCCTACCACTGTTCTTTGAGCCTTCCCAGTGCAGATCCTTGATATAGACTTGCATGAGACATTGTCATGGGCTCTAGGTCTCCAACTAGACTCATACAGGACATTGCCATGAGCTCTAGGTCTTCAGATGCTCTCATGGAGGACATTGCCATGGGATCTAGGTCCTCAGCTGGATTTTTTGGGTCTCTAGTGTGTGGACAGATCTCCTGAACTATTTTGCATTTGACTCTTTGCGTGAATATTATAAAATAGTCCTATAAATTATGTGTCCTGTATTAAACATTTTCTCCTATAAACCCTGACTACAACAAAGGATATAATGAGGCAACCTATATAAACCATGCCTGGAATATAGGAAATGATAAGCCAGACTGCTTTCAGCAGCCCAGTACCTCACTGGAAGTTTCTCCCAATTGTCCCTTTTCCTGTCCAACGTGGTTAGAGCATTTTGATGGTTGATGTTGTTTTCGGACGTGTAGTATACAGACCCTTTTATTTTCCAGTACTGGTAATTGAACTAGGCAATATATTGTGCTAGGCAAGTGCTCCCTTGGAGAGCTTTTTTTTTTTTTTTTTTTTTTTTTGCGGTACTGGGGATCGAACTCAGGACCCTGCGCTTGCTAGGCAAGCGCTTATTCCACTGAGCTATATCCCCAGCCCTTGGAGAGCTTTTAAATACTATGCCACTCTGTCTACAGCAGAGCTTGCTGTTGGAAGTTCCCTGGTGTCCCTGTACCTCATGTTTATTCTTGTTCCAGACCAGACAGATTTTGAAAAACAGCATTTATCCCATGGCTGTCTTTGTTTTTGTGATTAAGAGACTTCTAGAGTGTGTATTTTGATGTGAATTAAAATTAATGGTCATTTACAAATTAGCCTTAGAGTATGTGTTTCTTGGGAGGAATACCTTCTTCTTTGTGGCAATCTGCTTTGTGGAACAGTTAAGAGCCAACTTCCTGAGCTAACATTTTAGTAGGAAAGGGTGAAGCAAAGCCTAAAAATTGTGTGCAAAGTGTTTATGTTTGTCCAGAGAAAGTAGCAATGTATCACATACCATTAAAGGGCCTGGTGTGCTAACAGTGTGTACCAACCTAGCAATGTAATTTATTTCCCTTGGGGAGATGTGGTTTTATGTGCTGTGTGTTGGTGTCATTGAAACCTTATTTTAAGAGGAAAATAGCAATTAATGTTTGGAAATAGGAAATAGCTTTACAAATTTGTGGTGGAAGAAACCCAATAAAAATGGCTATCAGGATTTTCCTGAAGGTGAATGTAAGTTTGTAAATATTTTCTGCCTGGTAGCTTGGCAGCTTTTGATTTGTAGGTAGTAATCAGGGTGTGACTGCTACAAACAGAGCAGAGTGTATGAGAGAGTATTACACACAGGCCGGCATCTGTGTCCTCCTGGGGCAGGTGGCAGAGGTCGGGGCGTCTGTGTCATTGCTGCTATTGTTTTCCTGCTGTGAGATGACAGACAGAAGAGCCTGCACTGGAAGGGTGGCTGTTAATCTGTAACTCTTGGTTTACTTGCACTCACGCGTAAACATTTCGACTCGTTATATTAAGAAACAAAGGGCCATAACATATGGGAGCCGCTGAGTCCTCAATCCTTTAAAGTTGGTTTCTGTGTGTGGGTGTGGATGTGGATGTGTGTATGTGTGTGTTTGCTTTTAGTATTACTGATGAGACTGGGCTACCTAAATTAAAAGTGACTTGTAAATGTTATGTTAAGGAATGGTTTAATGGTGAGAATTAAGGTTTGAAATGAAGTATGTCCATGGACCTGCAGATTTGTGTTTGACTCATAGAAATTAAACTGTATGTGCCTCTTCTCAGAACAGAGAGAGCGAGAAATAACAATAAACATAACATGGAGCTGCTTAGCAGTGTGTGTGCTTTAGAGCAGGGAGAGTCACCCTTGGCACTACTGACATTTTGTAATGGGTGATTTTGTTGTTGTTGTAGGCACTGTTCTGTGTGTTAGATGTTTAGCAGCATCCCTGGCCTCTAATGATGTTATGCCAGTAGAATTTCCCTCTCCCAGTCTATCAGGACAATTAAAAATGTCTTCAGATATTGCCAAATAAGTGTGCCCAGAGAAGGGAAGAGAGCACAGCTGCCTAGATTGAGAACCACTGCCCTAGTGTGATCGCGATATGAGGTCCTTTGCAATCAGTTGTTCCTTTTGACAGTCTTGGTTTGAGGTCCTCTTTGTAGAATTTAAATGTTAGTTCCTCTAACATTCTTTCTTTAAGGACAGTAGCCTCAGTGAAATTCTAGAAGTTTCCAAAGCCATATAAGAGAGGTGATTGGACCACTGATACAAATTTTTGTCTTGTTGATTCAGAATTTCTTAATAATAGTAGAGCTCATGACTAATTTTTAAACCCCAAGTCTACTTAATACCATTGTGTTGTGTCCCTGCTCTTTTTGACCAGTTTTCTCAAAAGTAGTTCTGGATCCTTCTGAGGCCATTCTGAATATGTATATTCAGTGCAAAGCTCAGGCAAATTATCTTTATCAGATTTTGGAATTTTAAAAAAGTATTGTAGCTGGAGAGGTTCTGGATTTTAAAATAAAACTCTTTCCTTAAATCTGGCTAGGCTTGTCAGCAGTCTAGAGTTTAACAGAAGTTGGGCCATCCATGTGACTTCTGAAGCTGTGTTACAAAAGGCTGTCAGTTTCTGCTTTGTTAGCTAGAATACCACTCTGCAGTCTAAAACTGCCATTTAGGAAGTCTGGATACCACATAAGGCTTTTGTGGCAAGATAGACAATGCCAGTGGATAGTCTCAACTGAACCCAATCTTTCAGCTACCCTCACATGCAAGGGAATACACCTTGGATTGTCCAACCTAGTCTGTCCACCTACTGACTGCTACCCATGACCTCTGCATTGCCGTGTGGGACAGAAGCATCATCCTGCTGTTTCTTGCTCAAATTCTTCACCCCCAAATGTGATATGCTGTTCATAGCTATTTCAGTGAGGCACAGTGACACATGTATCTGTAATCTCAGATACTCTAGTGGATGAGACAGGAAGATCTCAAATTTGAGCCAGCCTGGGCAACCTAGTAAGAAGACCCTGTTTCCTAAATAAATAAATAAATAAATAAATCTATATCTATATCTATAATACTACAAAGAATTCAGGATACAGCTCAATGCTAGAAGGCCTCTGGATTCAGTCTGCAATACTGAAAAATAATTCACCCTTGGGAGAGAATCTGTTTCTTCATCCATATCCTACTGAAAAACAGATGCCTAAGAGGTAGTTTGTGAGTCTTTCTGAAGAATTTTTTAAAAACACTTTATAATCATATATAAATTTTGTCCTACTTTGTCAACTTTTACACTTCTGTGGCATAGTCTTAAAATTTTAATTTTAGTAGATATCACTTGATGGCAACTATTAAGCACAACAAATAGTGTTGCCCTGCTTTAACGTAGAATTTAGGGTCAGACTGCTGCCTTAATGTGGTGCCTTATCCAAAATTATTGCTCTTGTGTCCCACAACTTTGGATGTCCCTGAAGTTTATAGTCTGAATGAGCTTTGCAGTTATTTTTCCAAGGTGAGATCATTCTTTTTCTAAATCCAGGGTTGTAAGAGTTCTAAAAAGTATGTTTCCCGGGGGTGAGTAGTATTGAAGTGTAGATCATAAAGATTCCACACCCCCCTCCCAGGTGAGGGCGCCTGTCCATATGCCTGTTAAGTCTACAGGATAAACTGTTCTTTCAGCTGTGAATGGAGGAAATTAGGTAATTATTCAAATGTATCTCTTTCTTACAAGAGTACTGATAGCTTCTCCATAAATGTGAAGTTAACTTTTAGGAAACCCTAGAAATGGCATAGTCATCATTGTAAGAATAAACTTGTGACATTTCAGGTCTTGAGGCCTATATATTGAGTTCTTCAGAAACCAAGTTTACTTCATGAAAGTCAGAATTAACAACCCCCATGAAAAGTTCTGCTTAATTAGGACAGCAGGATGGGTAAGCTGCCTTGTAGCAGGTTGGTGCCAAAATGCAAAGCAGTTCAGGTTGTTAGGGGTGTGGGCATCAGGTATGTCACTGTTAATGCTAATGGCAATAAGAGTCAGACTAATATCTGGAATGGTGGGCCTTAATGTTGGGAGCAGAACAATAGTTATCTTCTACAAAGGTTATGAAGGACCAGCAGTGAAAATCAGACATCCTGAGGGTGACTGTTGGGATCACCCATAAACTGACCTCCTTTTCCCATCTTTTTCTTTTTTCTCTGAATTAGTACACAGAGAGGGATTAGGGGAGATGAGCTAATCTATTGACATGGTGTTCTGAAACTTAGATATGACTGCCTTGGAAATCTTACTAGTTTTGGTAAAATGTTTTCAGAAGCAGTCCATAGTCAAGGTAGTTACAAAGGAAACATGGGAAAAAAATTTGGATTTGCTATGGCAGTGAGAGAATGGAGAGGAGAAGAACAGAAAGGAGGATGAAGGAGGACAAGAGAGAAAGACTTGGGGAGCAAGTGGGGAGGAGACAGTGTGACTATTTTGTAGGCATTCCTGGTCTTCAGAGCATGGATGCCATAGGCACTTTTAATCCTAAGTGTTAGCGCCATTTTTGCCAAGGTAACCTCTGCTGTGTGGTCATCAATGTGAATCACTTGTGGTACCCTACTAGATAGGGAAGAAAAGTGAGGAGTGTGGGTGTTGTATTTTTTTATGTCTATAGCAGCTTGACCTTCTTGGTTATTTGTATTTTGGGAGTGAAATGAGTAGTGTCAGAATAAAGGTTCTTCTTAGTCCTAGTACAGAGTTATGAATTCAAATTTGATTTTTTAAATATGTGGGCACTCTGAATTCTTTTTAATTTGGCCAAATAAACAGTCTGGTCATGTTCCTATCAAGAGGATAGGTTTGTAGATGGTACAGTGTCTGGCAGGTCTTAATTTGCAATCTTGAGCTTAGAGTTTATGAAAGAACAGATAAAGAATGCCCACCATATATGGATTTGATTTTAGAAAACAGTTTTCTATTAGTTGCTGAGTCCTGTGACTTTCTAAAATACTGTATTGTTTTAAATCTAATTACCCATTTTGTAATGCAAGAAAAGGGAAAAAAAATCTGTTGACTTTGCTTTGTCTCTCCTTTTTTCATTTTCCTATGCTTGCAATCAAGTATTTCTTGTTTTAAATTTTTTGATGTCCTTTTGATTTGCTTTTTTGTTTGCTCTTGTGGCTTTCAAGTGGGGAGGGGCTTGCTCCCTTCCTTCCCGCTCCCTGCTGAGAGCCTTTTGGATACAAGATACGGATTGGTCTGCTCAGAGGCTTTCGGGGGCCAGGGACCAGGGATCTTGAGTGTCTGCACATGCGTAATTCCTGAAATGTTAATTCTGCCCTATAATAGAGGGCAGTCCAATACTCTTCAGCAGTGTATGGTGGAGCATTGGATTTTAATTTATAAACTATGACTAGCTAAAATAGAATCAGCTAGTAGAGTCAAGTGGTTAAAAACCCAGTTTTGGAATCAGAATGCTGTTTTCAGACCAGCTCTAACATTTATCAACTGGTTGATCTTTGCTTTAGTCTTCTCATCTGTAAATTGAGACTAATCATACCTTATAATTTTTGGGAAGGCCAAAGGAGAGAACATGTTTTAAGTATTTAATAATTATTTTTAATAAAGTATTATCTTGAAGGATGCCTTTTCTTTTCCCTGCGCTTAAATCTTTTAGTCTTTTTTCAAAAAAGGAACTATATTGATGCTTACGTTTTTTAATTTGTAGAGCCAGCATAGACTTCATTACAATTTTAACTACAAGTATAATAAAATAATTTGCAGAATATATTTCTTAAAGATGAAATGTGATCAAAAGCTACAGTGAATGTTTAAAACAAATTGCAACAGAGATACCAGCTAAAAAAGTAGTGCTGGAACACCTTAGGCTGTTCTGTACAGGAGATTCTGGTCAGAGCTCAGAAGACCAAAAGGTTGATATAAACCCTGCCGATAAAGATCAGGCTTGGAAGGTTTCTGTTGGGAAAAAGGACTACATTGGCTGCTGCAGTCCAGACAGTGTATTATGGCTTGGCACAAAGTTTGTCTGCATTTTGTTTGTGTCCAGAGACTTTACCTGAGATGGAGATTAAAGGCAGCAGACTAATTAATCTGGCAGAGAAATTTCAAGGCAGTCAAATGTTGAGGCTGTGGCATGGCTATTGTTGGGAGCTTTTAGCCAGATCTATGTTGAGAATCAAGAGTAAAGAGCCTAGCAAGATGAATTAAAATGTGAATTTGGCCAGAAAGGAAGATCCAGTAAAGTTGTGCACTACAAAGAGAGCTGAGGAGATCTCAGTTGCTGAGAAGGAACAGGAGAATAGAAAAGATGGCCTGAGGGCAGCACAAGAAGCAGCAAATCTCCACCCTTTTGCAGCCTCGAAACTGCAAATGAAAGACTTTGTTTTGAGGAGAAAGCACCATGTTCCAGAATGGCAGTGACATAGAAAACTTGTTTCTCAGAATTGGATTCAGAGTGCCCAGCAATGGAGGCACTTGACCCCATCAGCCAAGAGAGAGGGAAGCCTAGCTCCAGCTGGTAGTAGACCTTGGCATCATCCACATAGCGCTGGCTTTAGATGCACACAGAATACAGCAGTTGTGGGGTTAAGAAGGCTCTCACTTTGATTTTAGAAGGCCTGGGAGGCCAGGCACTGTATGCATGAGAGGGCAGTATGTGAAGCTGTGAGGGTGAAGCCAAAGGTGCGGTGGAGACCACAGAAGTTTGAAGAAGCCAGGAATGTGGATCGTCTAAAGAAAGCTGCAAGGAGGGAGTAAAGCTAGCCCAAGAGAGAAGCCTTGGGAGCTGTCACCACCAGAAGTGCTATAAGGGTGGAACTATACAATCCCTTTGGAGTTCACAATTTGCCACAAATTGATTCAGATGCTAGACATGGAACTAGGGACTTAATGTTTTGTCCTGCTGGATTTTGGACTTGCTTTGGTTCCAATCCTTTGTATTCACCTATTTGTAACTTTTGGAATGAAAAGGTTTATCTTGTGGCACTGAATGTTAGAAGTGTTTAACTTTTCTTTTTTGTCTTTTTGAGACAAGGTCTCAATGTGCAATTCAGGCTGGCCTTGAGCTCACTTTGTAGCCCAGGCTGGTCTCAAACTTGCAACAATCCTCCTGCCTCAGCCTCCCAAGTGCTGGGATTACCGCCACCATGCCCAGCTTAACTTTTCATTTGTATAGGATTTTGCAGCTAATAGTTTGCCTTAAATCTCAGAGGAGGCTAGGGATTTAGACTTTTCAGCAATACTGAAACTGTTAGGACTTTGGCAACTCTTACAGGTAGACTAAATGCCTTTTGCATAAAGAGATGTGCATGAGTCTCTGGGAGACTATGAGTGAAATGTTATGGTTCTAATGTAATATAATGTTGATAGAATTAATACCAGTTCTCAAGGATTGTTAAATCTGTATTATAGTGTTCAAGTTGTGAAATAAGGATAAGCATTTCTTTGTATCTGGAGACCCCTTTAAAGAAATATGTTTGTTTGCCAAGTTGACAAGAGGTGGATTGTAATGGTTGATACATTGTGTCAACTTGAGAAGTTTAGAAGTTTAACTAAGTGACTCAGCAGAGGGCCAGGCCCCTCACTCTGTAACCATCCTGAGCCTATGCAAGAGGAGGGTACTGAGATAGTGTGAGTGCTACACCCACCCCAGAGTGAGTAGCCTGCCTACAATATATGGGGGTAAAAGAAACTTGTTCTCCCCGTTTTGCTCTTGTTGCTTTTGCTGTCTTCTGCCACCTTGAACTGTTAAATGCTTCACCAAAGTTGTTTAATAACAAAAGCATGCAGTTCTCTGTGAAATCTCAAATATTGTTGTAATAGAATCAAACATTAAAATGAGACTAAATAAAAAAATTATAACAGTAAAAGACACATTATTCTCCTCAATATACTCCCTCTCACTTCAAACACAGCATATCCTTTTATTCTTCTGAAGCGGTTCTATAAGTCCTTTCTCATAAGTGTCTTTACAATGTATAAAAAGATACAGTGAATGCTGCTGCTGAGTGCCATACAACAGAAAGACAAGCTCATAAAAGCATAATGGTTTGTTCTTATCTACCTTATTCATTGGATCTAGTACCTTGCAACTTCTGGTTCTTCCCCAAAGTAAAAATGACCATGAAAGTAAATGTTTTGAATTAATTCAGGACATCAAGATAGCTACAACAACACAACTAAAGACACAAAAAAGGATTTCCAGAACTATGCCAGGAAATGGAAAGAATGATAGGATTAAGTGTGTTCCAAATGAGGGGGATTATTTTTGAGAGCAATTAATGGCAATGTGTCTTTTACTATAATTGCTTTTTTAAACATTCACTACATTTTTCAATCGCATCTTGTTCAAAAATGAAATGGGTAGAGTCTTACATATGGTAATAGAGGTAATAGTTTCATATGCCTGATACTGTGAGAAACACTTGTATCAGCCTGATTTGGAATTGCTTTTCTAATTCCAGGAGTGGAACTTAGAAGTAGATTTTTATCTTTAAAATGAGTGAACTTTATCTAGAGGCTTAGTACTTACCATATGGGTAAAAAAATGCCCTTTCTTGCCATCTCCTATGCTCCAAGATTCAGATGAGAGAAGTTCTCTTGAGAGCTCTAGTCAGAGAAAGTAGGTAGAATTATTCTAGTAGATTTGTCTGTTGGATGCTGCTTCCTAAGGGTTCAGATGAAAATGGTCTTGATTGTGCTGCAAATGCTGAGACAAACCAGGCCAGATTTCCCCAGGACATTGAGGGTGACCAGGCCAGATTGAGGGTCAGGACTGTCCTGGCATATCTCACTCATGGAGCTTTTTTAAACATAGAGGCAGACCCTACCGTCTACTGTTTCTAACAGCACTGACAGTAAAGACAACTTTAGTCAGCAAGCATTATTTCTAAGGCCTGTTCTTCAACTATTAGGGGTACTCTTATGCCCAAGGAAAGAAAGAGTTATCAGTGGCATTTGCTTAGGGTGTCCAGGAAGGATGTTGATCAAAGCTTCTTACTTCTTCCTGTTATCCTTCTGATAATCTTTGAGGCGGATATTCATACCCCTACCCTTCCCTGTCATGTGGTATCTGATAAAGCTGAGTCACAGGTTGGACATCTTTCCCAAGATCCTATAACTAGTAAGTAGTAGAATTGGGTTTCCATTGCTCTCAATCAGCTCTGCCTGGTTTAAAGGCTATTTTAAAATACCACTTTGGCTAGACTTTCTGACAGCTAGCAGGTTTCAGAGTAGGCATGTGAATCCTTTTCTTACCATGCCATGCTGTGAAAAGGCTGGAAAAGCCTCCTTCCTGGTCTCTTCTAGCACCTCAAGGGTACGAGGGATTACCCTGGATTTGTGAACCTGTACATGTTCCAAGTCCATCATGATCTTATAGAACCAGTTATGTTTTATTTCTCATCTAAGAAACTTACCCATGGTATGAGAAAGAAGTAAGCCCACTACAGAGGCAGAAGGTTGGTAAAGGAGGCATGTTCTCACACCCTTCACAGGGAATCCAGAAAGGGGTGACGGAGTTGTCATTCTTTGTACCAGCAAATCCATCAGCTTCTGTGCACAACTGCCATTCCATGGGGCTGCTCCGCCCTTTTGTGCTTTGCCCGCCAGGTGTGTACTTGATGGAATCCACTAGGGAGAGAGGCCAGTGCGTCTCACTCTGGTCTTCTAGTGGTTCATCCTGTGTACATTAAGGAGGATGACCCTTGACCCAACCCTAGGTAATTAATGGATCAGTCTCCCAGCCTAAAGGCTTTCTCACTGTAAGACCAAATGTTACTGTAAAGCCAAGTCCAGCACTTTCAAGACAGCTGCTGCCACCAGGCCATTGGGCCACCACCTCTTCAGAGAGAGGTAACTCTGGCTATTGGGGCAAGGAGAGGCAGCCTTTATGTAGAGTAAGTGCTCCACAGATAGGTATTTGACTGCTTATTAGTTTACTCTTTCAGCCAAATGATTTTTGTTGCTGTTAAAATTTAATTTTAATAATTGATTTGGATCAAGCTGTTAAGCAACTGAGCCAATTTTTCACGCCCAATGAACTTTTATAGCAGACTCTTCTTTCTTTATGGGGTTATGATGAGCAAGATATTTGTAAAGCAATCTAACTGCTTACAGGAGGGCTCTGGATAAATAGTAGTCATATTTTCAGTGTTTTGGAAGACTAATTGTACAATAACATTCCAGTATGGAAAGATAGAAATCAGACTGTATTGTTAGTAACTTGCTTTAGTGGCTGTTTTCCTATTTTTAATTTCTGAATGGAAATTTATACCAAATATTGGTGTGATTGTTATATTTCTTTAAAGTTATTCAGCTAGTTAAAAGCTATCTCTTTAATTTGTGGAGAAATGTTTTCCACAGTATTGGAGTCTGAAAAGTAAATATCATATAGACAGCAGGGAATGCTCCACTGTCAATCGACATCTAACTTTATATTAATTGGTAACATAATGCAGTTCCTATTATAAAATCATCTTTTCTGTATGTTTTGTTTTGTTTTGTCTTTTGGAATACAAAAAGCATGAAAAATAAACATAGATGTTTTGTGGTTTTAGAGAAAAATTCATTCCCTAGAAAGGATCACTTTATCCTGCAAAGGACTGTGGGGTTTTAATGAGTGAAACACACAGTTTGTGTGTGTGTTCAGAGAACTGGTTTATACCCCTGCAGAAAAGTGTAATTCAACTCCTTTTTTCAGTAAAATTTATAGTTTGAGTTCCCACAGTATTCATTATATGTACATACAGCAGCTGACAGAATTGCTAAAAATGTAAATTAGACTGTGTTCAATCCCTTAAAATTTTGTAGCCTTTCCTTATCACATATAGGATAAAAGACAAATTTTGTGTTTTGAGTCACTTGACTCAGTGTGATCTATCTAGTCCTGTCTGCTTCTGGGTCCCATTTGAATGCAACTCTTCCAGTGCTTACTCTTCTCTTCCCATAAAGCCTTTCTTTCTGGTCCTCAGCCACCATGCTCTTGGCTCCCTCAGGGCCAGCACATGTGGCTGCTTTCCCAGCCTGGAATGTTCCTACCCCAGGGGGTGGAGGAACAAGCTTCATGTCACTTCCTAGGCTCCTCCTAGGCTCCAGCAGATCAGTTACTGAGAAGGGCGTGCAGAAAGCTCAGGGGTAGTGTCTGATAGTGACTTTTATATCTGCCAGAATGAAAAGACTAAGGATGGGCAGAGTTTGAGACACAGACCTTGACTCACTTTGAAGGCCTTCTCCTGTCACTCAGCCTGCATGGGTCTGGCATGCTCTGCACTATCAGGCTGCATAGTCACAGCTTCCTAATGCTTGGCTCTCTATTTGTGCAGCTTTGGGCCAGGTGCCTGTCAGCTCTCTGATGGGCAGGCAGGTACTGCCATCCTGTGCTTAAGGAGGTGGCATATGTTCTGTTAGTTTTAGACTAGTGTCTTAGAAGAATTTATACCGTCTCCATTTTGCTTGGTTATAGCAGTTAATGAACTTTTTTTCATTTATACAGCAGTGAAGTCCTAACTTAATCAGAACTGTGCTACTCTTCTCTGCTCCTGGTTTCTTAAGGAGAAACACTCATCCTCTAATGTCCATGCAGTGTGACTTTTGTTGCCTGTGGCCTAGTCATATCTTCTCTTTGCAGTTCCTCTGTGTGGCTAGCACCATATTTTCATCATGGATTAAGAATTATTCAGGATGCACAGAAGAGAGAGGTGAGGACTAGGAAGAGAGAACAGGGAGAGGGAGGAATTCAGCAGCCAAGCAGCACTTTCCTTACTGCTTGAATTGTTACACTAGATTTAGAGGATCTTCTCTACCAGAGCCAGTATCAGTAGTGTGCTTTTCCCTGGACTGTGTGTGTGTGGTTAGCTTAATGGCCATTTTGCTTAGTATCTTGTTTGCTGGTGCCCTTAGTTTTAGAATATATGAGCATGTGCAAGAGGCCTTCTTCTCCCCCTTTCCTCCGGACCCCATCCTCAGTGTAGACCACAGTTCTGGATCTGCAGTGAACCCTCTGCCACTGAGTGTAACCTTGCCAAGGTTTGGTGGGCCTCCAAACTCAATCTTTCCTACTGGCTTGCTGGCTTCATCTATGGAAAGTGGAACAGGCCCAAGGTATCCTGGCTTTTCTGTTCTTTTACTCCCCTCTGTGACGTTTCATTCAACAGCCATTTCCTCCCCAGTCTGGGCCCTGTGCCAAATATCAAGGTGCCAACTAGCATTTTTGAAGTCGGAACCTGCTACAGTTCCCTGGTAGAATCCCAGTGTCTACCCAGGGGCTCTTTCTCTGGTGAGGCACGAGGCAGTCCAGGTTGGTAATCCAGTCACACTGGGAGCTGCTTCCCAGAGCTGGCACTTCACCAAGCTGAGCATCAGGCTGCTTCCATTTGGCAGCCCCTGATGTATGGTGGCAGATTGTCATCTTGTGAATAAAGAATGACTGTTAATTCTCCCTATAAAGATTGTTTTTTATAAAAGTATATCAATTTTTTTTCAAAATGCAAGGAGTTTAATTTTCTGAATTCTTTCTGTTCATTTGTTTGTTTTTGTAGTACTGGGGATTGAACTCAGGACCTTGTGCTTGCCGGGCAGGCGCTTACACCACTGAGCTATGTCCCCAGCCCCCTGAATTCTTTCTGTTACAAAAAGTACTTTGTAGACAGTTCATACCTCAAGGTACAAGTAATTAAAAATCATGCCTTTCTAGATGTAATTGTTGCCCATATTTAGATGGTTTTCATGCATATACATGTACATATTTACAATCTTAGATTTGAGATGTTACAAAACATTTTTTTTGTCTTTTGAGACACAGTCTCACTATGCTTTTCTGGCTGGCCTTGAGCTCACTTTGTAGCTCAGGCCGGTCTCGAACTCACAACAATCCTCCTGCCTGAGCCTCCTGAATGTTATGATTACAGGCATGCACCACCATGCCTGGCCTAAAACATTTTTTTCTTTACAAAAGACTATAGCAGTCTTATGTCATAAATTTGGAAGTGCCTCCTTAATACCTGAAGAATATTCCATTGTGTGGATGTGCTATAATTTGTTTAATTGGTCTCTTACAGGTGGAACTTTTTCCCAGTTATAAAAATGATCCATTAAGTATCTTTGCATTATATTTATCTAATTATCTCATAAAATAAAAGGATTAAAACTACAGTCAGAGTGTGACCATTTTGGATATTCATGTAGATTCCCAAACTATGTGCCAAAATGTGTACCATTTTTTAAAAAATGAAAATTTCATTGTTTATTCTGTTTGTGTATATGTAGATCATTTCATAAGTTTCATTATAATTTCTAATTTTTTCTTTGAAAATATCATTTAAACTTGCCATTTAAAGAACACAGTAGCCAGGCGTGGTGGTACATGTCTGTAATCCTAGCATTCCGGAGGCTGAGGTAAGAGGATCATTGAGAGTTTGAGACCAGCCTGGGCTACAAAGTGAGCTCAAGCCCAGCCTGAACTGCATATCAAGACCCTATCTCAAAAAGACAAAAAAAAAAAAAAAAAAAAAAAAAAAAAAAAAAAAAAAAAAAAAAAAAAAAAAAAAAAAAAAAAAAAAAAAAAAAAAAAAAAAAAAGACAAAAGAAAAATAAATAAAGGACACAGTAGTTTCTGGTATAAGCTTCATAAATTCAATCAATGCATACATAAGAAGCAAGCAAAACAATATACAGCATATTTCCTTTATAGTTTCATAAACAAAAGTCCAACACCCAAGTTTATGTTATTGACCCTTCCAATTGAAAGAAGTGACTAAATTCATCTGTAATAATGGAGAAATTACAGAACACAAATAAATGATAACTTCCTTTCAGAAGAAAGAATAGCAAAGTAGCAAGGAACTCTATGGTGGCAGGAACTACTAAAATTCTTCACATGACATCAAATGGTTTCCATGTGAAGAAAGCGTCCTGCTGACTTTCCTTTATGTTGTTTATTCTATTCTATTTTAAAGAATTAAATATTCCAAAGTTTTTAGGTACTCATTTCTTTTTTCAAATGCGAGTTTGGATAACTAATTAGAGGGAATGCTTAATGGTAAATTTTATAGCTTCAGTATTTAAAAACCACACTTTGTCTCTCGCATGCATTTTTCCTGTATATGATCCTAGTATGCAGCTACATCTTTTCTTGACTTTGATTTTAAATAATTGTCATATGGAATTATGTAATTAAAACTGCCCTTCATCAATCTCTTTTGGACTGTCTTGTCATATTCCATATTTTCATGTTACTCCTAAAATTTTGCTAAAGAGCTTTTTGGCAGTAAAAGTGTAGCAAATACTGTTTTGTAATTTGATGGGGATTTTAAAAATTAATGCTGAGTTCTTATTTGAAGTTGTGATCTTCAAGTGTGTTATCTAGCATTGCTGCTAAGGAAGCAGTGCTTTCAAGACCCATCTCTGATTTTTCTAGAATGTTTTCTTGGTGCATTTCTGTGAGATTTTATGCCTCATCAATGTGATTAATGACCTGTTGTCCCACCTCTTTGAACTTTATCTCCTTGATCTTATTTGTCCATCTTCTGGTGCCATGTGACACTTTTCACCCATTCACTGGTTCATTGCTTATCGTTCTTTTACACTTTGAGGTCATTTCATGATAAGAATATCACGTATCATCTTTAAAAGCTTTTTTAGTGTTTGTTCTTCTACTGCCCAGTGCTGTCTTTGTCTGAACATTGTTTGTTAAGACTACTGCATTAACAAGCAAGATCTAGGTAACTATAGCTTGGTGAGAGAAAACCCACCAGTAATCATTGTAGTATGGGAGAGTTTTAAAATATCTTGTCTCTTCATCAGGTAACATCTTCTTGAGGAGATAGATGTTTCATGTTGAACTTTGATTAAGAAGACCAGGGTCACTAACTAGAGAGAAACGATAGGACAGATAATGGAGAGGCCAGTGTAGGGTAAAATGGGATTATGAGGTGGGAACCATCTGGCTGCAAGGAACTAATGCATACCATAGAAATATTTGGGAGGAGTTTTCCAATGTAGATATGGAAAATTTTAATGTAATTTGACTTATTTTTAATGTCTTTTGTTCATGTATCAGAATGACAGTATATAAACTTATGGGAGAAGGTGCACCAGAACTTTGGTATACCCAGTACTCTGGCTATAGGACTTCCAAGAGAGGATGTTGCATAAAGAGCTTGCCAAGCTATTCACCCAAATACCAGGGCTACTGGCTGGAGTTAGGTACTGAGTGATAATTTAGCTGTTTTGTTTTTGTTTCTCAGAATATTGCTGGATTTTCCCAGGGTCTGTGTTTGCTCATGGTGAGTTGTATGGAAATGCTCCTTTCAGAACACAGAGTTACCATTTAATGAACTGGTCCATTAGTACTGTTTAATAACTCACAATCATAATACAGTAAGTGGTATTTAATTGCTGACTTTTTGAGCCACAGGGGAGCCACTTAGTAATTACTACATCATTGCCATTTAATAAATTTCTCTCTTATACATTAAATAGAACTGAGCAGTCATTCACTGCCTAGTCCCTAGCGGCATAAATAAGTTAATGCTACTTCTAGGGATGTTCATTTGGAGCCCAGTAGTCATAGTAGGCATTAGGAAAGTAAAGGTGCAATAAAGTCTTTCAAAGAGGTCCCAGATTTTTTAATTTAATGGGAAAGTTTTGTTGTGGTAATGTTTAGCAACTGGCATGGGGTTGTTAAGTTTTTAATTTTTAATTTTGTCAAGTTTTGACTCAGAAGCACCTTGCCTAGAGCAGAATGGTTGCTTGATGAGTATCAGTTGAGTTGTGGGGAGCTGTGCATTTTACGACAGAATTTTTGCTGGTGATACCTGTTTGATTTTATTATTTCATTAGACTTTGTACTGGAATGTTAGTTTTATCAAATATGTTGTTGTTATCGCTTCTTGGCCTTTTGGCTAATATCAAGTATAGTATCAAATGTGTTGTTGAATGTGGCTGGCTGAAGAAATATCACTTTATATGCAAAGATTAAATACAATACTTGAAAGCTTTGGAAGAACCCCAGACAAGATTGTGACTATTAGGTTATTAATTTTGTCTGTTGACAGTACCATGGACAGATGATTCATCTTTGGGTTACATTAAATTTTGAGGAGTTTTAAGATTAGGGATGATTAATCCAACATAATTAATCTGCAGGTCCTTGTGTCTTGATTCCTTAGTTAAATTTTATGACAGATCAGAGAGAAAGTGGATCAGTATGATGATTTAATTAAAATTGATACTTTAAAGTAGACACATAAAGGCTTTGCTTTATGTGTGATTTTATGTACAATTTCTGTGATTTTGCCCATCTGAGAAGACAGCTTTGTGTGCTGTAAGGCAGTTGGTTGGAATTATGTCCATTTCAGGTAGTAACATCATCGTGAGAGTGATAGTGATGAAATAAAGATCCTAGAAATCCTAGTATATATTTTGAAGGATGATGGAGGAAATATCTGATAGCTCGTGGTCCATAAGACAGATTCCTGGGGTAGCAGATGTTCCTGTCATACTATTGATTTCCCAGACTTTGATCATCTTGTTCTGAGACTGAACAGTTTGTCAGTGCTTATTTTGTTCTTAATGCCTGCTGACATTTGACATTGTAGTAATTGTCAGGATATCTTACAGAATGCTTGATTTTAGACATTTGAAGAGAGTAGAATAATTAATTGTAACATTTTCAGTAAACTTCTCTTCCTAATAATGTTAGAAATATAATGTACACCCTTAGCTATGCCCTGGCTTCTGCACCTAGTTTTAGAAGCACAGTAGAGTGGACTATATATAGCCCATATTGTGGCTGGACAACCTTTCCTTATGTGAATGAATGGAAATTTCTTGTATTTTTTTGATAGAACAAAATTTAAAAGATGAATTTTTAGGTACACTATTTTATACAGGTTAATTGGACAAATTGTCAAAGTACAAGTATGTGTTTCTCAGACATGCAATTGGGTACATTCTGTTAGAAAATTCACCATATCTTTAATCCTAGTAGCTTAGTGCTATGGTTTAAATTCAAGGGATTTAGAAAATTCATAAATACAGAAAATAAAATAAACAGAAAAGATTAAAGGAATGTTCCTTGAGCAGCAGCGATATAGAATTGTGTACCTTATTATTCTTCCCAGGATATTGTTTGGTTCTATTTTAAAACCAATTTTTGTGAAACTATACAGCAGATATTTTAATAACACAAATTGGAGAAATTAATTTCAGTTGTCAGGGTTTGCATGTTACATTGTCATCAGTACAAATCTAATTACATCACAATCTATTATTGGTCTCTTGATGTTTCATAGTTTTTTTTCCAGGTGCTTTATAACAATAGTGGACTGTAGCAGAGAGTCAATTTCCATTTCTGTTTTGTTCTTGGTTTTGATGTTGTCTCTGTGGGATTGTTTTATGATTTTTTTCTTCAATCAGATTTTATTGGTACATTTTAGGTATACATAATGATTATATTCATCATAGAGAATTTGTACCTGTACATGATACAACTAAGGTAGGGTAGGGGAGTATTTTATGGTTTTAAGTGGTGGGTACATATTATTGAATTTAAAACATTTAGCATAACGGAAATTTTACATTGCTTATATCTGCCATACTCACAATCTGTTTATTTTGAACAGCCCACTTAGTATATTATCATTTTATGTGTCATATTATGCTTGGGTAACCCCATATTAGGGCGTTTGAACTCTTGCCAGTTTAAAGTTAGCATTAATAATGCTGCTGCAAACATCTTTAAGCAATTGCTCTTCTCCCTGTCCTGGGAATCTCTTCCTTGAGGTCTGTTGTCCAAAGATAAATCTCTGTAAAGGGTATGGACTCTTGTATAGTTTTTGTTCTGACTTACTCCTTCCCATTTGCTTTAAGAGCACTCTGGGGAGATTCAATGAGAAAGAAAAAAATGGCTGGAAGGAAAAGGAATTGTTTGAGGTTTCAAACCTTTTTGCTGGTAAGAAAACAATAGCTTTCAGATACTTAGATGAAAACTTTGGTTGCTGTAAGGGTAATCAGAAGTTTAGACAGTTCAGTGTAGTAAGTACTTAGGAACATAAGCCACAGAGTTCTTTCTAGTCAGTTCCTTTAGCCCCTGAGCCTCAGTTTCCATCTTCATAAAATGCATGTAATATAATACAGCCTGCTTCTCTGTGGGGGAGTTCTGAGGGTTAAAGGAGATACTGAGGTATAATTCATCAGGTGGCACAGGCTGGCTTTTAATCATTTCTCATAGATGGAGCTGTGCTGGTTTGTTCTGGAGACCTCTTGAGTTTGGTTTCATGTGATATCAGCAGGTTGGTTCCTCATGGTGTGTTCACTGAATTTCAAGTCAGAGTTTTTCTGCCTAGGACAAGCTTTCAGTATTGCATGTAAATTCATACTGATGGTGAGTTTGGCAGACTCTCCTACAGGGAGATGTTAAATAAGTAAGGACTATGTCTAATGAGAGTATTGACTAAGTCTGTAGCTAACTTTTAACATGCTTTTCTGGTACCATACTTTTTCATTTGGTAAAAAAAAAAAATTGAGAAGGACATATGTCTTTCAATCCTCTATTTCCTCTGCTTGAATAAGATGCCTTTAGAGAAGCTGGTGGAAGACAGGAGATCCTCACTCAGAAGGCCCAGGAACTGCTAACACTGGGGTGCGCATTTGGACCCTCCCTTGCGTGCCCTACACCGCCTGAGGTATTAGAGCAGGGGGTCCACCAACTGCTAGCAGCATGGTTTGCTTCTGGTCTTACTTGCACCCTGACCTCCTGGAGGTCACAGTCACAGATGGTCCATGATCACTGCCACTGCCAGCGCAGCCCACATCTAGCTCCTTTGCATGCCCTGAGCTGACTGGAGATGCAGAATCAGGTGGTCTGAGACCCGCCAACACCATGGTTCACAGCTGAATGCCTAGAGAACCAGGTATTACCCATTTATTTCCCGGGGACAGAGCAGGCAACCCATGACTCCGCTGCCATTACAATCTGAGTCTCTGCCCTCCGTGCCACTGGGGCAGATGGGAGATCCTCACTCGGAAGGCCCAGGAACTGCTAACACCAAGGTTGACATTTGGGCCCTCCCTGCGCGTGCCCTGTGCTGCCTGAGGTACTAGAGCAGAGGGTCCATGAACTGCCAGCACTGGAGTTCACGTCAGGGCTTTACTTGTGCCCTGACCTCCTGGAAGTCACAGACACAGGCGGTCCATGATCACACCAGTGCACCCCACGTGTGGCACCTGTGCAGCCCACGTGTGGCACCTGTGCATGTCCTAAGCTGCCTGGAGACACAGAATCAGGTGGTTCATGAACTGTTGACACTGCAGTTCATGTCTGGGTTCTGCCTGCACCCTGAACTGCCTGGGGACACAAGACCACTGGTCCGTGATTGTGCCACCAGTGCAGCTCACTTCTGGGTCATATGCATACCCTGAGCTGCAAGGGGACACTGGATCAGACAGTCTGCCATCGACATAGGAGAACTTGGTAACACACAACTGAAATTGCCACATGATCATCTCAAGAGATGCAGAAAAAGCTTTCGACAAAGTTCAACATGCATTCATGATAAAACCCCTACAGAAAATAGGAATAGATGGTCTTTACCTCAATCTGATGAAAGCCATCTATGACAAACCAACAGCGAACATCATACTAAATGGATAAAAACTGAAAGCTTTTACTTTAAAATCAGGAACAAGACAAGGATGTCCACTGTCACCTCTCCTACTCAACATAGTTCTGGAAGCATTAGCCAGAGCAATTAGACAAGAGAGAGAACTAAAAGGAATAAGGATAGGAATGGAAGAAGTGGAATTATCACTATTTTCAGATGACATAATACTTTACATGGAAGACCCCAGAAACTCCACAAGGAGACTCCTTGATTTAATTGACAAATTCAGCAGTGTAGCTGGACACAAAGTCAACACCCAAAAATCAGTAGCATTTCTATGTACAAACAACAAACAGACTGAGAGAGAAAGTAAGGAAACCATACCTTTCACAATAGCATCTAAGAAATTGAAATATTTAGGAATCAATCTAACAAAAGAAGTAAAAGATCTATTCAATGAAAACTACAGTACTCTGAAAAAAGAGATCAAAGAAGATTTCAGTAAATGGAAAAACATTCCTTGTTCATGGATAGGAAGAACTAATATTGTGAGAATGGCCATACTACCAAAATTATTGTACAGATTCAATGCAATTCCCATTAAACTACCATTAGTATATCTCACAGATTTAGAGAAAATATGCCTCAAATTCATCTGGAACCAGAAGAGACCCAGAATAGCAAAAGAAATCCTGGACAATAAGGACAAGTCAGGTGGAATCACAATCCCTGACCTGAAATTATATTACAAAGCTAGTGCAATAAAATCAACCTGGTGCTGGTTAAAAAACAGAGCAGAGGGTCAATGGAACGGACAAAGATGCAGCGACAATGACAAACACACTCAGCCACCTAATGTTTGACAAAAGGGCCAAACAAAGGTCTTCTATCTAGAACATATAAAGAATTAAAACACATCAGACTCCCCCCCAATTCAAAGACCCAATCCAAAAATGGGCATCTGAGATGAACACACACTTCTCAGATAAAGAAATACAAATGGCAAATAAATACACAAGAAAATGTTCAACATCATTAGTCATTTGAGAAATGCCAATTAAAACAACATTGAGATTTCATCTCACCCCAGTAAGAATGGCTAGCATTAAGAAATCAACCAATAACAAATGCTGGTGAGGCTGTGGAGAAACAGAAACTCTTCACTGCTGGTGGAATGCAGATTGGTGAAACCACTGTGGAAATCAGTTTGGAGATTTCTCAGCAAACTAGGTCTGGAGGTCCCACTCAGGCATTCTCCTTCTGGGTATTTTCGCAGAAGGTCTGAAAACATCATATCACAATGATATATGTGCAGCCATGTTTACAGAGCACAATTTGTAATTGTTAAATTATGGAAGCAACCCAAATGTCCATCCTGTGGGGAATGGATAAAAAAATTGTGGTACTTTTATATAATGGAATATTACTCAGCTATAAGGAAAGAGAAACTCGAGGCTTTTACAGGTAAATGGTCACAACTAGAGACCATACTCATATGTGAAATAAACAAGACCTCCATGTGTAAGCAACATATTGTCTCACTAGCGTAAGAACCTGAAAGAGTGAATAAAAATTAGGAGGTCTGACAGACATTGTGAAACGAAAGGAACATGCTCAAAAGTAAAGAGCAACTAGGGTGAGGATAAAGAGAAAAAAAAAGAAAGGGAAATTATAACTAACATAATTGTACTACTGACTTCTATCATCTTACTGATAGGAACAGTTAATGATTAATTATTTGATCAATCTTGCATATCTCATTTTTTTCCAGAGAAATCACTTTGAAGATATCAATAGAACAACCATTGATAATTTCCTACCACTTTGTCTATAACTCTGTATTGCTTGTGTTGTTCTTATGCTATTTTGTAAATGGATGTCTGTTTGTTAATGTTTTCCTTCTTTTATTTTTAAAATAAATTTTAAAAAAGAGAAGCTGGTAGAGAGTATTTTAAGTGATCTGGGCTTTGTAAAATTGTACTGTTAGCTTCCTGTGACATTAACAAAACTTTTTACTTACGACCAACTTATTCTGAATAGGTAAGGAAGTGTCAGCATCACTAGGGTCTTAATTCTTTTCTATTTCTGTTTTTTGCTGCCATCATTGCATTTCTGGATCAGTGATTTGTCATTCTCCAAAGCTATGTCAGGTGGGCATCCTCTTCTGGAAGTTTCAGTGGAAACTCTTTTTTACTGTTGTATCATATTCATGAGTGCTTTTTTGTTTGTTTATTTGTCTGGGGGGATTAAGGTGTGTGTGTATGTGTGTGTGTGTGTGTGTGTGTGTGTGTGTGTGTGTGTGTGTGTTTTCATTAATTTAATTTTGAAAAGTTTAAACTTGGTTTTAAGACTTACCCACAGCAGTTTGCTCCATCATATTAAGGTCCAACCATGACATTTATGATTGCTGAGCAATGTTTCAGGGGAGATGTGGTGACTAGAGCTGTTTTTCCATTGCTGTATGAGCTTGGCTTCTAAGGTAAATGGTTTTCTCATGAGCAGACTGAGAGGTTGAAGAGTGAGTGTACCTCCCCCCCGCCAGTTTCTGTGGCTTCTCTTCTTCTCCTAGGAAGTTAGCAAATAGCCTGATGAGAATATAACCACACAGGGCATTTCATGTGAGGGGATGTAAGGATGTTTTGCATCTTAAACATGTTGTTGAATTCATTGATGGTGTAAGTTTACTGCATAGGCATGGTTCACACTTAGATTCAGTCTTTATTAATTTTTTCTTGTTCTCAGTCTCCAGGACCCCTTCCCATTTGCAAGAGATCTATCCCCTTGTCTCCTTCTATCCATTCTTTATTGTACTCTTTGTGCTTTGCCCTACTAAAATGTGATATACTATATATATTTAAGCTTGTGTGCCTGATTTTTTTCACTTAACATATTTTCCAGATACATCTATTTTCCTCTAAATGTCTTGAATTTGTCCTTCTTAGTAGCTGAATAGGATTCCATTATGTATAGATATTACAGTTTCTTTATCCAACCATATGTTAATAGGTATACCAGCTGCTTCTAGGATTTAGCTGTTATGAATTGTGCTGCTATAAACATTGTTATTGTGTGCATGTATCCATGTATTGCTATATGATGTGTTAAGTTCTTTGGGTAAGATACCTAGAAGGAGAAAACTGGGTCATATGGAATTTCTAATTTTAGTTATTTTGAAGAATTTTAATACTGATTTCCACAATGGTTGTACTAGTTTACATTCCCACCAACAATGTAGGAGGGTTTCTTTTTCACTGCAGCCATACCAGCGTTTGTTAGTTTTTGACTTCTTGATGATTGCCATTTTTCCTGCTACAGTGTGAGATGGAATCTTGGCATTGTTTTAATTTCCATTTCTCTAATGGCCAGAGATGTTGAACATTTTTTCATATATTTGCTGGTCATTTTTACTTTCTCTGAGAAGTGTCTGTTCATTTCACTCACCCATTTCTTGACTGGTTCTTTTATTTTAGGTGGTCTAAATTTTTTGAGGAGGGAGAAGAGAAGGAAGGGGATTAAAAAAGAATAGTGCTATATTATGTACATGTACGTGTTCCCCAAAATGATTGTAAACTGCATGTACTGCAAACATGGTACTAATAAAATAAAATATTCTTAAAGAATATATTTCTTCCTTTGAGTGAGTCAACCTAACTCAGAGGGGTCTTTCATCATCAATATTAATTTTATTCAAACTTAAGAATAACTCCCACTGTCAGTGAGAACTTACCCTGGGCAGAGGAATTCAGTGGCTGATCTATGACTGATTCCTGGTGCTGTCTGCCCCGGGACCTGCCAGAACTGTGGCTCTGTGACCACGGTAGAATCATCTCAGCTTAGTAAATCTCAAGGCAAACCCAATCACCCCTTTAAGAAAAGCATTTGTGAGACTTCCGGGAAGATGGCGACCGGGTAGGCAGCAGAGAGAGAACCTCCCAGAGGATTACCACCCAAACAATGAAATATAGCAATATGAAGACAGAAATGAGGACTTCCGGGAAGAAGACGACCAGCCGAGAGAGCGAGTGCGGAGGGAAGAACGGCTTCAGCTCCTGAACCCGACAGAGAACGCGCTACTGGGACAA